>WHPZ01590256.1:0-40022 GCA_016617965.1 Macrosiphum rosae
CAGGTAGATATAAATATGGCATAAATTTAGTATGCTGTACAGTTTATCTTTATCATACAGCAGAAGTTGCTTATACTTATATAATATCACATATTCGCTGACAGTACCTACAGTACAGTATAGGTGGGTATATAAATAATATGGACTCAACGCGCTTATAATTAAAAGACGGCTTGAAGTATATACTCAAAATTGCTACAATTTGAAACATCTAGTTTTGAGTGTGCACTTTATACATATATGATATGCGCAACTACCCTCTTGCTAAGGAGGCGTTTGTTCTACAGACTGACACGTGTATATACAGTCGAACGCCGACAGACAAAACCCGAGTATACGTGTAATGAATCAGACAAACTTATTTCACTAAATTTTCGAAGAAACACTTTCTCCTGTTTTCTAAAGTGATCTCAGTCGAAAGCGTCCACACTACTGCAGAAGAGAGTCCGTTTAAATTTATGTTTAAATAAACACCTCGTTATAATTCAAAATATGAACATAACAATTATTAGGCATGCGTAGGATTTTTATCTTTTACCAGAGGTATGTACAAATTACAAAATAATATTTGATCAGTGGTAACTATTTCTTGACTTGCTCTTTATATTATATAAATATACCCACTTACATACAGGATAATAAATAATGAGTTCAAAATATATATTATATACAAATTCATACACTTTATCAACAATTTTGGATGTTTTATTGAAATATATAAAAACTTAATAGGTAGTTGAAGTATAGAACATATTTAATAAATTCAATTTTTGTAAGTTTCATTTAAAATTACCTCAAAGTGGCCGTTGTTTGATATTTTTTTCAAAATGTTTAAAGAAATATGTCACTCAAAATTCGATCATGACCTATAGGCTTGCTTAGAATCCCTTTTAGAATATAATTTTGAAAATATGAGCTTAAAACCCTTAAACACAGTGGTGATATTGTGTTAAAATAATTGTTTGTAATAATAACCTAATAAAAAAGTAAATTTAGGCCTTAAGGTTAGTATATTATATACTAGTTAACTAGGTATTGTATAATATAAAAATTAGAAAGTGATTTTTCGGTGCTCGTCTAATATTTTCTATATGCATTATTTTATTGCCACAAAAATATGTACTACTCACAATAATTATTTCCTTATTTATTATTTGACGCTTTTGATTTATGATTGACAGAAAAATCAATTATCAAACATTATTGTTATAAAACACGTATCTGTAAACGTAATAAATATTAAAACTAATAGTTACGTCGATCCCAACACTGGAGTCTAGAGACCAAACAGAAACTATTGAAACTTTATGACAGCATGTGAAATTTGAGTATAGTTAAATATCTACTCAAATGGAATAAAAAAAAGTGGTGCTACAAACATTCTAAAATGCAATTAAAAGAAGAATGGTGTCTCTGTATCAATCATATCCATTTGAAGATTTTTTACGTGATAGAAAAGTTGTTTACAGCAGAACTGTGTTAACTACTGACTAAGGTTATATTTTGTCTTGAAAAAATTGTTTGTATGTACCTGCCTATTATTAATTGTAATATAATATAATGTAAATTTACTTACAAAGGTTTAGATAATTGGTATATTACCTATAATATTAAATTGTATGTATTGTGGAATAGGTACTCTTACATATTTCCACATAAAGGTATCATAATAATTTTATTAATATAAAGCTAAGATAAGCTAACAAATGTCCCTAGTTCAGTCCATAAGTGCAGCCTATGTACAGCTATACAAGAGACCCGCATAATATGTACAATAGTTGCATGGAACCAGGTAAAAAATTAACCATAAACTGTAATAAAAATCGTGTGTATCAATTGTTATTTTACCATTAAAAATGTCAAGTGGCCACTATAATTAAAAGTTTTAATGAGTTTAATGTTAATATTACCCAACTGGCAACTTATATGGCAAACTGGATGCTTTGTTATTTTAACTTTGTTCATTTTAATGTATTTATGCTATGAAAATATTATGATTAATGTTTGGTTAGGATAGTTAAAAAAACAAAACAAAAACATAATCATATAATATATAAGAATAATAAAATTTAGGTATATACCTATAAATAGCTAATAAGGTAGAAAGAAAACAAAATGTAGGTGATTAGTGATTACAATATTTCATTAATATAGGTACTCGACAATTTAAAAATGTATTTCAATTAAATTCATACGAAAACACGTCATGAATACTCGGATAAAAAATCATTAGTAAAAAATGTTCTCCATTTGTATATCTATGGTACAGACAATTCTCAGGTAGATAAGCACAATCACGGTGCGTGTTTTGATGTTAAATCGGAAAGTAAGGCTTACGAAAAATATTATTCTTAGCTGAGCTCGGTTAAGACCTTTGCTGCACATGACGTTTTCTCGCTTTTTGGATTTCTATTTTCTCAGGATATAACTGCCGTGGAAAACGATCTGCCGGCTGACCAGACTGATCGATAGACAGGGCCACTATTGAAACTATTGTTTGGCAGGAAAACGCTCATTGTGTATTTAATTACTGTCTTTCTGTTCCTTTTCTGAGTATATACATTCATTTTATTGCTCAATAAACACAATTATTTAATATAAAATAATAAGATATCAATAAGTTTTGATGACAATGTCAGGGAATCTTAAAAAAATAAAAAAAATACTTAAATACTCTATTACTATGACATTACTACATTAGCCAAGGGTGTAGGGCCCAGTGGGCCCACCATCAAAATCTTATTTTACTAGAGTTTTAGCTCCTTTTGTTTTCAATCGATTTCACCAATAGGTATACATATAACCTATGTTACGCTTACGGTTTGTGGTTCTTTTGATATCAAAATTATTAGATACTAGGTACATATAGGTAGGTATGTAGGGAGATGCGTGTCATAAAATTACAAGGCCTAAGACCAATGAAAAATTTAAATACTCTCTATAGTCTATACAACGATTTAAAAAATTAAAATTGACAATGTCACTCAAAAAATTGTTTGCAATCGTTTGAAATTTAGGTAGAAAATATTTTTAACGTTTCCAATTGTGTTATATAAAAAAGTAAAATGTTCGCAATCGTGCAACACCGGGCAATAATATTAAATATAATTTAAAAGTGTTTACAATTTAACACGATTCTGATAAATCCAATAGTAATAATAATAAATAATATTAAAGTTAATTGTTTGTGAAGTATTATAGATACTAAAAATGCAACAAATTGCAGTTTTGAGATGGAACGAAGAATGAGGTTCATTTTAAAATATTGGAATGAGGAACGGGAAAGACTTCCTATTTTTAAGAAACTTGAACAAAAAATTCCGTTCTACAACTTAAGAAAAAAATAAAATAAAAGTATGAATTTCATGTTATTTTTAATAATAATATTTTCTAGAATATGTTATAGAATCTGGGTTCAATTAACTACCTACCTATCTGAAAAGGTAATGAATATAAAAATTAGCCGATTATTTCTGGTTTAAAATTTGTCTGCAAAAAATACCATTGACAACCGCTCAGATCGTAAAAAAATATAAGAGAACAGTAACGCGTTCCTTTTTCGCCACAGGAACGAGGAACGGGGACGAGTTTTTAAAAGGAACTTTCCCAACACTGAATTACAAATATTATTTCTACCCTCTATTATTGTGCATTTAATTGTCTTTCTGTCATATTTTCAGAATAGTAAATACTTATACAAACTTTGGGTATAGTCACAAGTACTTTCCTGTAATAAAATGAAATAAAAAATGTATAGGTAATTTGTATAAGAATATGTAAATGGCCGGTAGGTATGTCATAGTTTGGTGGTAGGTAACAAATTACCTGTGGGTATAACCATGTATGATGTAGCATACTCAAGGCTGGGCATTAACGAGTTAACAAGTTAAAGTTAAGTTAAAAAGTTAACTTACTACATTTCTTTTTTAATTAATGTGATATTAACGAATTAATTTTTCATTTTAAGAAGTAGGTTAAATTAATTTATTTTGTTTTAATTTTATTATATTTCACTATTTCAGTCTAGTTCGTTTTTATGTCAAAAAAATATTTACCGTGAATTGTTTAAAGTTAAAAATGTATTTAATTCGAATCTAACTTATGTATAAATACTGTATAAAGTATAAACACTATAGTCTATAATTTAGTTTTGGGTTTGAAAAATTTGAGTACGCTAGCGTTGTATAAACAAATTAACTTTTAACTTAAGTCTAACTGAATTAACCTAAGAAAATTCACTTTTAACTTTTTGTTATTGTTGCATATTAACTTAACATAACTGATTTAAAAAAAATCAACTTGCTCAGCCTTGAGCATATTACACGAATACCAAATATTGTTTAAAATAATGGTAAATTAAGTATTAACAGTGTGTCTATGTATAAATGCATAATATACAGTGTACACGTTTAAAAAAGTACTTTCGTATTCAATGTTGATACGCGGGTATTTACCGTGGACTGTATAATACTCTATGGTCTTTACCATGGTTATAATAATATTGTACAATTGTTTATACCTTATATCCGTGATAAGGTACATATTTGATAAGAAAAAGTATTCGGCTTCGGCTTCGGGATTGGGATTATGACTTCTTAGTTGATAATTTTTTTAATACTCTTCGTTCCCTAAAATATATAATAACTATACAATATTATTATACAGTTAATCATAATCATATTTTACAGCATTTTTATTTCTAAAATTTTAATTACTCATTAAATAATTATACACATAGCATATATTTGGATTTTATCTGTTAATTATCCCAATAACCTGCACCTAATAGTCATGTATCGTTTTAACTGAAGTATAAAATTATTTGCTTATTATAATTTAAAAATGGCCAATCATTATGATGTTCCCAACTGGTGAGAATTGTTCATAGTTTCATACACACGATTTTTAACTTTAACTGTGGATCAACTTTTAGAGTTAAATTGTTGCAGCACGTTGATGAATATAAAAAATGTAATTTTATTATTTTTGTTTTAAGGGCCGGTAAACCTCCTGTAGGGTTACACTTGGACGTATTAAAAGGAGACAAATTAATTCAAGTGAGTTTCACTGTGTTTATAAAATTATACAACTGATTGAAACTTTAATAAAATGTTAACACTGTTGTTTAGAAATTAATGTTGGATCAGAAAAAGTGCTACTTATTTGGACGTAATGCACAAATGAGTGACTTTTGTATTGATCATCAATCATGTTCAAGAGTTCATGCTGCATTTGTCTATCACAAACATTTAAATAGAGCATTTTTAGTTGATCTTGGATCTAGTAAGTCGGAATGACCAACTATTGAGCTGTCATTCAGTATACTATTATATTATATTTAGAATATTCTACCACCATTTAGATATAAATTTACATAACAATTTACATTATTCAAAAATTAATTAAACAAAGAAGTAATACAAACACCTACAAAGTATATTATCTCTACGACTGTTTAATAGGTTTTCTATTTATTCAAATTGATGTAATACAAGTTTTAATTTATTTATTTGAATATTCTTCAAAGATCATACATGTAATTAATTTAAGATTTATCTTATATACTTATTTGTTATATTTTTCGGGATTTTGTATGCTCAGTGTCCATCGTTTAGTTTAGGTAGTAGTTTATTGAATGACAGCCAGTTATATCTATCTTCATCGTTATTTATGTAATTATATTTTCAATTTAATTTAGCTCATGGTACATACATTGGTAGCATTAGAATTGAAGCTGATAAACCCACTCAATTACCAATAAATAGTCAGTTTCATTTTGGTGCATCTACTCGAACATACATTATTCGGGAACGTCCCCAATCTACATCAGCTTTTGGACCTCGTCCAATAATGGACCAGTTAGAGAGAGAATCTGATCATGCATCTAGTTTATTAGGACTTCCAGAAACTGATCTTGAACTTGATGTATGTATACAAAAATGAAAATCCAAAAAATTGAAATTCCATGAGTATATTTACAATTTTATTACAGAATTTGACTGAATTTAATACGGCGCAAAATCGACGAATATCAATGCTTGGTATATCAGATGATGCATTAAAAACAAAACGAAAACGTACAAGAGGTGTCCATTTCAATGAAGATGAGCAGATAATCAATCCAGAAGATATTGATCCATCAGTTGGCCGTTTCAGAAACCTAATAAGAACTACTGTTATACCTAATAAAGTAAACATAACACGAAATATTTTATTGTTACCATACAGACATTTATATTTCTTATATTTTACAGAAATTCAAAGATGGTATGGGTTTTGCTATTGACCAAAATACTGCCAATGGTCAAAATAAAAACTACTTGAAAAATATGATTCCTGGTGCACATTTACACAATTCACTTTACAGTGATATCCCTGGTTAGAATCAATCTATTTTAGTTTATTAATATTTGCCATAACGACTTATTTATAATTTATTTTATAAAACTTTACTTACTAGGTCCAGATGGGGACAATAAGCAGCATGGTTTCCTATCATCAATTGGTAATCGTCTTGGTATGAATTTACCAAATCCTGCACCAGATGTTGATATTAACCCTAGTATAGAAGAAAAAGCCGTTCCCAATCCAGTAGTGTCTGAAAAAGTTGAACCTGCTTCAACAGAGCCTAAAAAGAAAAAATATGCAAAAGAGGCATGGCCTGGGAAAAAAAATGCACCAGCATTGCTTGTTTAAAGTATTTATACGTTTTTTTTATACCTGTCCATTTTTTCCATGTTCGATTTGGTAATTAATTATTATGTAATCATTTATTAATGAGTAATGACTTCTTGAGATTTTTTATTTTTACCTCTGTGAAAATAATTTGGAATACTATCTTACTGGATATTAGCTGTTTGTTACTGTATAAGAAGTATGTGTTTGGAATTAATAAAATGTGTAATGTTGTATAACTATTATGTGCATTTTATTGTGTTACTTTTAATGTCTAATAACTACAAAATTGTATTATTTAAACGGTCCATTGTTAGATTTTTTTTTTTCATATTCTGTATACAACAAATTAGGTGTCAAATAAAATTTTAGTATACAATAAAACCACATAAAACAACTTCATAAATAGGTCAAAACTATAAAGTTAATAATTTTTTTTTATGAATTTGTATTCATTAAATCTTTAATGTCTTACATTAAATATTTAATGGCATAGCCTAAATAACTATAAAGCTTATTAGCTAAATACAAAACAAAAAATTGTATATCAAATAACTTAATCAAATAGTACAACTCTTTTAGTAAAACTGTTATTTTTAAATTTCATAAAAGTTTTTACCATAAGAACCACAAAAAGAAAAACCAGAAAGTTATTAAAATTGAAATTACCTCATTATTCTAGTTGTATGTTCTATATTATGTATATCCCAATATTTCTATTATAATTTAGGTACCTGGGTATCAAATACTGTTACAACTGAAATATTAAACAAAACTATTACCCAAATAAAATTGCCCCTAAATATTATTGCAATTAAAACAATTTTGTTCAACTAAACAGCATAATAACAGTATATATGTGTACTCTAACTGCCAAGGCCAACATATACGTATACCTATTTTTCTGTAATATTGTTCTAGCTTATAAAGTATAAACTTTCTGTAGTATTGGGATTCAGCTCATTTTATTCAATTGAATAAATCATTTATTATTATTATTATTATTGTATTAATGTTTGATTAAAAAAATAAAAACACCACTTTTTAAGATTAAATGTATTTTGTTAAATATACTGAAAGAGTATACAATAATAATTAATTAGTTATGGTATAAATTATGGAAGACAATAGCAGTCTTAGATAAAACAAATTAATGCTCATGTTGTATATAATATAATGTTTACTTATACTTAAACATAACAAAGAGTAAAATAATTAATGAATATACTTTTAGTAGGTATTTAAAAGTGAATATATAAATATTACAAATTATAATAATATGATCAAAGGGTTTCTTGATAAACAACTACTAACAATATTTTAAAGTGTATGTAGTTCACGTTTTTCTCTTCGTTCTTTATTAATAATTATTATAAACATATGAATATAAAACAATTGTATTAATTGAAACTACTTATTCTTTTAAAAAAAAAACCTGGTTAGTTTTGTATAATAATAATAGTAATGCCATAACTCGACAAAATATTATGTATTATGTAAGTAAATTCTTACAAATAATATAAGTAGGTATATTAACATGATTATAAATTACCACAATATAATAATAACGTATAATTATTTTGACTAATTGCTATAGGTGGTATTTATTTATTTATTTTTTTTTTTTTGGAAGACTTGCAATTGACATTATTTAACAATTAAGCGCTAATTTAATATATAGTTTATACGTTCCTTATCCAAAGTATATAGATGTCTGGGATCCAAATGGATTTATATTTTTCGGTCAGAACCATTTGGAAACCAAACATCAACAAGATTTAGAATCGTTTTTATAATGGAAGACAATAAAATGCTACAAACAGCACAATTTGAATGTTACAATATCAATGATACATAAACAGTTGTACTTAATTAATATAATATAATAATAATATAAACATTACATTTATTGTTTTAACGGTTATTTAACATTTTAACTACCAAACATTCTTGTCGTCAAAATATTTCGGTTATTAAAAATTTTTCAATTTCAAGAATAATTTGTTTGGTTGTATGGGCTTTCAAGCCCTGGAAGACAAATGTTGTTTATCACAATATCAATTACACATATGTATATATATATATTTCGGAAGACACAAACTACAACAGTCTAACCGTTGTATTCAAAAAATTGCTTATATACTTTTATACATACCCCTAATAAATTAGGTACCTATATAGGTAATTAAATTTGAATACTTCTATTAATTATCATTAAAATTTAAAAAAATGTAAAAATCGCATAACTATCTAATTATCGCTCCCTACCGGTATACAATAATAATAATATTGTCTAAACAAATTTGACGCTGGATTAATATTTGTATATTATATAATTTGGTGGGCATCAGGTGATCGCTAAAAGCTCAGGTATAGGTATAGACCTGACAGGTTAATGACTTTATCAAGTATAATCGTAAATTGTAATCTGCAATAACAATAATAACAACATGCGGAAAATGTACAAACGCAATTCTATTTCAAAAAGAGTAAGAACTGCATAATACCAAAATGATAAATTAATGCTACTTATACGGCTCGAAGAAGAAAAAGTCAAAACTCATTTACGGTATAAAAAATTGTAAATTGAAAAAAAATTAGGTAAGTAGGTAACTACATAACCACTAACCAACTATATAGTATACCTATATACTTATCATATTATAATGTCTACTGCAGTGCCACAACTTGAAAACGTTTTGGGAGTGTTCCGAGATTATGAATCGCACTGGCCGGCGAGGGGCTTATAAAATCGTTCGGATGCCTTACTAATTTTTTTCTTTAGTTTCTTCAAAACATAATACAACAACTGAACAACAACAATGATATTTTGGATCCATATCAATTGTTGGTGTTACAATAACAACAATGCATTTGTGGATTATAGGCGAGTAAACAATAAAATGATCACAATAAATAATTATACTATAGTCGAGTCCCGAAAATCCTATTGGCTATACAGTCACAGTATTCGATATTCGTCGCACCCTGCTCTCGGACGATCGTCTGTGAAAAGTGGTGAGGTCTTTCGAGTTATACGATTGCGTGAATCAATCTACAGAACCTAATCGTTTTTGGCGCGAAACAACGAAAACCTATATAGGGCTCACTCACTCAATCGTTGTGTTGTTACTTGTTAGTTATTATTGCCATAATAACGAGTGTTGGCGAATGGTGATATTATAATGTAATAGATTACAGCACCCGCGGTTATAATAATATAATAATAAATAACGATGGTTGGACTGATATGTACTATATGTTAAGAACTGATGGATTTTCAAACGGAAAATAACTGCAAATATTCGAACCTAATCGCATGCCCGATATTGTTCGCTCCGAATTCACAGTTCGTTTATTGTTGAATTTAATTATAAACAGATATTCTATTTATTATATTATTATTCTATTTTTTAATGTTCGAAAGTTTGGTCCAGGTCGGTCGCGTGCAAAAAACTGCTGGATTCGTAACACGATCACTTATAATAGCAAATAAATCAGATTCGAGCGAGTGCTGTGGATAAAGACATAATAATAATATATCATACGACTTTGATGATGGGCATACGACGAGTGGGGTAGCTTGTGCATGGGTGGATATGTGGGTCGTGGGTACGGGTTCTGGAGGGAAAAGGGAGCGTGGGGACGACGGGAACGTGGGAGCCGGACGTCCCAATGCTCAGAACGGCAACCCGATCTGGAACGCTTTGATGATGGCCGTGCCGGAGTCGTAGACGCCGATGACGCCGAACAGGCAGCCGAGGAATATGACGAAACAGTTGAACATAATGGTGCGCCACTCGAGCGAGTCACCCTTCAGCTTGAGGTGGAAATAGCACGGCCATATGAACGACAGCATGGTGCCGGTGAAGCTGCCGATGAAGCCCATTAGTATGGCGAAGTGCGGTATGGATATGGCCATGAACACGGTACACAGGATGATGGCCACGCGGAACGCCAGACCCCAGACCTTGAGCTCGCCGTCCACATGCCAGATACTTGGGTATGGTGTGGCGGGTGGCCCGATGAAGAAGGACTTCTCGAGTATATCGCACGCCGCGTAGTACGGCAGTGGGTACGACAGCAGCACCTTGACCACCAGGAACACGTTGACCAGGCCCTTGAACGCGGGCGAGTGCAGGTTGTTGGTAATCACCTGTTGCGTGTCGTTTTGGAACGTCAGAAAGCACACGTAACCGAATAGCGACTTGAATACGCCGGCCGCGATGTGGCTCCACTCCAGCATCCAGTCGAACTTTGACCGGTCGATCAGGTTGCCCTCGAGTGTGGGTAGGAATATCTGCGACGTGTAACTGAACACGATCATGCCCAGCGATATGGGGAAGTTCTCCACGTCGATGGTCCATTTGACCTTGCTCCAGCCCCAGTCAGGCAGCTCCAGCACGCAGTAGCCCAGTATGATGATGTTGATGACTATGTGCGACATCGTGCACCAAAAGCTGAGTAACGACACGTGATGCAGGTGCTTCAGAAACCCGAGCGGTATGAGCAGCACTCCAGTGATCATCATCCAGCTACGCGTGTCGATCACGCCGTCCGGGAACGTGCCCTCCATCAGGTCACCGCACGCCACCACGTACAGTATGCATGTCATCAGCAGCTCGATCATCTGGGCCACGTTCACGGCCCGGGCGCCCCACACCGGCCCGAAACAATCCCGGGCGATCGACACGTACGAGTCGCGGACTCGGACCCGCTGTCCCGTGTTCAGGTCCAGCTCGTACAGGCACTCCACCAGTATCTTGCCCGTGTAACAGCATATGTACGCTATCCCGATCATGGCCACGATCGCCCAGTAACCGCCACGCAGCACGGCGAACGGCAGTGATACCACGAACATCCCCTGCGCAGGTAATCGTCAATATTATTACATATTATTATTAATATTATATTATACATAATGGTAGAGGTGGGTCGCATACGGTCGTTGGTCCTTTATCACAACAGTACAGTCGATACGTGACCTTGCATATTATTAGGGAATCCAGGTCAAAATATCCACCGACTAAATATCTAAACCAAAATATCCAATTTTAAAAATTTAGTAAGAAGTTTTTATTAATAAAATGTAAAATAATACAATTATGTAGATTAGTAGATGATTCTTAATGTTTAATAAAAATTAGATCAAATATATATTAACTTATAAAATTGCAAGTATAGAAAAAAATTATTAGAAAATAAATAGATATACACAGTCACATAGACATTGTTTTTGTAGTAAGTACATAAAGTGAACTATAGAGAGAAGCTTTTAGCTCATGGCAATAGAAAAGGATGTTCTATACGAAATAGATAATTATTAAATTATTAAATTACTTAAGCCTAAAAGCACACTATTATTGAATAAGATTTTTAATTAAATATAAAAATATTGCAACATTAATAATTCAAATTATTTACTTGTATTGTGTTATATCGGTACCTATACTTCGACTATTGTCAATGTTAAACTATTGTAAACATAAGTTTAATATTTGGTAAATTTGTAAGTGGGCTGGTATTTTTGTATTCTCCTAGGCCGAAATATCCCCCCTCTTTCCACCCCATAATTTGTGTTGAAAGCTATGATAAATAAAATGATATTTTGGTTGGATATTTTATCCGTAGATATTTTGTCCTTGGATATTTTGACCGATTACCATTATTAGGTACTATAGGTATAGGGCTCGAAATATTTGTAGGAGTTGCGTGTTTTGTCTAGACACTCATTATTTATATAGGTAGTATACAAACCACGAGAGTTTAAAAATCAAAAATTGTAAAATGCATATTTGTTTATTTGTTGTGCTTAAAGTGTATGTTTAATGTTTTCTAAAAAACAATTGATAATTTTGTATGGCTTACTTATACCAGTAGGTATATAAATTGGAAAATATATTGAAAATCTATTTGTATTATTACTACCTAATTATAGGTACCGTTAATATTTTTTCAGTTCAATATTGAACGTCTCCAACCGCCAGCACACAACACACCAACACAGTTATATAATACAACAATGTTTATTGTTTCATGAATTAATATTTTAAATTATTAACATAATATAATAATGTTAATAAATAATACATTAATTAATTAATTTTTTTTGAATCATGAAAAAAATGTCCTCACAATTGGTCAATTTTAGGTTCTATAACTTCCGAGTCCTAATTATTACGTTGTTAATATTATATTATGTATTGTAATATTGTCATGGTGCAATTATAATATATTAATGTGGGTATACGTGATGTCGTGATGATAATAATCTCTAATATATACCTCTAATATAATATAGAGTGATTCAAAAGACGCCTTAACTCTTAACCCAATGTCATTATCTTATTTTATAAAATTATGATACATGTATGTGGTGAGGACGTGATGTGATGTAAAAAATATTTTATTAAATAATCAAGCTGTAATTATATAGTATTGTGGGTTAGAATAGTGTTCAATAAAGCCCCCCGAAATCATATGGTTAACTGTTAAACTTTAACACATAAAAAATTGTGAGTCCTGATGAGAAAATAATTGCGAAGCCTGATGCGAAAATAATTGTGAAGCCTAACATAGATTTCGATTTACAAGGAAATTTACTAATAACAACTAATAAGTATCCACTTTTTTACTGTACTTGCTTAATTGATTTAAAATAGCAAACCTCTAGTTCATTCTCTCTCATTCTATCTCTCTCTTGCTCATTCGAATTTAGTAACACAAAATATGTTGTGGGACTTGTCGTTCTTATTTTTATACCTCGTACATTTCCCTAGCCTTATTTATAATTTATAAAATATTGAATATAATAGCTATAGTTAATTGTGTAAACAAAAAGTTCCTTAACGTTACAATTTAGAAGCACTCAAGCACTTAACATATGAAAACACGTCGTGTGGCATATGGATAAATTTTATGAATTTTACAAATATATTTATTTTTTGACGTTGCATCGAGTTAGAATAATATCTTTATCCACCAATTATAAAGTTTGTACAATACTGTCGTAGTATTTTCGAAAACTGATTATCGACCCATTTCGAGTCCCTAAACGAAATTAGATTTTCCACACTGTTATTGTCGTACAAAGTTTTACGCCAAAGGCAAAAGTTGTAGAAGATTTATTCGATTTTTGCACCTCATATTGTTGTTTATCGTGTAACACATTTAGCTAACATAAGTTTCCAGATATTATCTTTTATAAATTGCCTACGTAACTTTATATTTATATAAAAATTATATAATAATATGTATGTATATATATTTACGAGGATGTATGACCATTAACCAGCGTGTCTTAAGAATACTGTTTTTAAAAAAAGAATAACTAAAAAAAAATATAATTATATAGATATCATATAAGTACATTATTATTATAACATGCGGTTATCAAATACATTATTAATTGTACATCATTACCTATATTGTTGTACGTGATATTGTGATAATGCATAATATAATATATTATAAATTATAATTAATATATTAAAGTGCGTCACATTAAACAAGTATCAGGTGCATTTAAAGTAGTTAACTCAAAAGTAAAAAAAAAAGGTGCGATTAAAAATATTGTGATCATAATTTTTTTGAAATAGTGCATAATATAATGATAAAATAAGTGAAGGCTATTTTACATAGTGCATGTCAATGTTAATTATTATCCGGACTCACTTAATTATTACTGATCATGAAATTCGTTCACGGTGTAGCTCGTCGATTCACCTAAAATAATTTATTTATAGGTCTTAACTATTTATATTTTATATAATAGGTACCTATGTTATAACTTCTAGAACGAGAACGAGTAATTAGAACAACGGTACTAATAGGTAATGAATATAAAATATACTAAAAAAAAATATGTAAAAATCAGGTAAAACATTAAAATGGATATATGAATACAAATAGTTGTTATTTATATCGTCTATGCACGTGTATTGTGTATATATGTATACAATGTATTACCTATACAATTATAGATTTACTATACAAGATACACAAGATTCTTATGCACTTAGTAGGTACTCTGATATAGGTATTAAGATATTTTAGTACTCGACCATTGATTATACATTCATAGGTAATATAATATACATATATTTAATCAATGACTCCACTATACACTTTACAAGTTTACAACATTTACAATTTCAGATAAAACAACAACTATTCTTTTGGTAAATTACCTATCACGGTATCACCTCTTTCTCACTCTCTCTTGGCACCTATCAAATTGTTTTTTTTTGGGGGGGGCTCAGAGGAGCTTAGCTCGTCCAAAAATGTATATTTTAATAATTCAGTAAACGTTTTTTAAGGAGTTATTTTCTAAAGTTTAAACTTCGATTTACTGTTCGTGTGTTTTTCGTAGATATTGGATCCACTCACAGAACATTATATTATACACGTTTAATGAATAATGATAGTATTACAAATTAGTAATCGCTATACATTTTTCATGACATTTAAATTTGTTTGGAATATAGTCGGTATACTCGATAATAGTATATTATAATATATTAAATATAGCCAATATAGGAAAGTGGATGAGGAAAAAAATTAATTTATTATATTTCATTAAGTAATATATTTTAAAGGTATATGAACAGGGGGTGTGTACAGAGCTCCTCCCCACTGGCCAGTTTCATTTACATATGTAAAGCCCCTTCAAGTCAAAGTCTGAAATTGCGCCTATGCAAATCGTATTCCATATTTATAAATGGTATTTATGGTTCATAATATTATAATGCTTAGTCGGAATATATATTATTGAGTTAACAAGTTGACTTAAACAATTATTGTATTAATTTAAACCGTCGTTCTATATAAGACGAAAAAAATTATTTTTGATAAACACTGCGATTTCAAGTTTGGTTTTCATTCTACAGGTGTGACGCATTTTTTTCAAGCCATTTTACTCTTTAACCAAAAAATGATTGACTAGAAAAAAAACACGTCGTATCTTTATAGGTAGGACCACAATGTTTCGAGGTCTATTAGCACATATATAATTCTCCTGGTCTGGCCCATGTGGCTTTTTTTTAAGAATTTGTGTTATAACCATTGCAAAATATAAAGAGGAGATAAAATGAATTCGTGACAACAGAACTAGGAGCCTTAACTTCGAAATTAAGTGCCGTTGGCTAACATTGAAATATACATTCATATTAATTATATTATATATATAATATATATATTTATAGCAGGTAAATCGTAAATCTCTTGTTTGGTATTCTACGAGCAATATACGGAGCTTATACATGTATAATATGTTCAAACGCCGTTTCAAATAATCTTTAGGATTCAATGGAGTCTCGGAGGGGATGGTATAAACTGTAAAGGGAATTACCCAGAGATACCGCAAGTAACCCAAACTCAATATTTTTTCTTAGAAACACCCCTTATAGCGCCTCGCCGTCTATATAATGTACACACTAATATTATAACCCTTAAACCTTATATATTGTAAATCATTATTCATCAATCGTTATCATCAACCTCGCCGTGGTCGTATTATAGGTACCTGTATAGCGTTGGTGACGTTCCACGCAGCTTGCCATTCGTCGATCTTATGCCGGCCGCGACCAAACTCTCCGCCGCCCGACGAGTCCTCATCGAAGCTACCGTCGTCCATGCTGAACGCTTGCGGCGTCCTCTTAGTGACGCCGTCGCCGTCCACTCCGCCGTCGCGTTTCTCCACGCCACCGTACGACGACAGTTCCGAGTTGCACGTGGTCCGGAACGGGTTCGTGTCCGGCTTGCCACCGCCCTGCAACCGGTTCCGCTCGGCGTCTACGCCGTCCGCCGCCCCGGTCCCAGTCCCGGCAGACGCCGCGCCCTCCGCCGCCCGATCACCGCGACGTTTCATGATGGCTTCCACACATGGACTGTCCTCGGGCACGTACGCCTTGACGGCGGCCCACACCACGTTCATGGCGGCCCCGAACGGCGGCACGTAAAACCGACCGAAATTGGCCATCGACCGCCGCTACAGCTGCGGTGGCGGCCACCTACCTATATATGCGACGACTGCAACTGCTGCACTCGCGCCCACTGCGGACACGGTCCTAATAGTATAATGTATTACAACAGAAGTGATGTTTTATAATGTCGTCGGTACCTGTCGAAGAGTCAGGAGCGAAAGAGAACCAAAAAAAAATATGTCGATTTGATATTATAAAGGAAAATTATTGATAAAGAGTGATATTATATATAGGTAGGCAGGCCGTTATATATTATTATTATAACGATGTTATTTCCACAGCCACCACCGCCGCCGCTGCCGCCGTTTCCAATGCCGATGTAATAGTGGTCGCCGCCACCGCTGTCGCCACTGTAAGCATATTTTTCCCGACCTGCTGGTAAAATGAGATGGCCGTGCTGCAGTGCTCGTGGGCGAAAAACGAAAACAGGAAAATTAAAATGAAGATGAAAGCGGTGTTGGATGTAACGGGGGAAAAAAACGCGCAAGCCGTGTGTCGTCGCGGCGCGGAGCGGAAGCGATTGGAAAACCGCGCTCGGAACGGATGCGGGAAGGGAGGGTTGGTAGCCGGGCGGCGGCGCGGATCGATGAAAAGCGGGCGACCGATCTCCTCGTGCCCTCTCTGACCCACAGCCACCCCCATCAGCGGTGCAACGCATTCTGGTGACAAAATTTACTGTATGAGTGTACGGGGTGAGCCCAGGCCCGGATCGTTCCAATCTATATGACTATAATATATTATTATAGTTATACCGCTCGAAAAACGGGAATCAGGAATTAGTGGTATATTTTATTATAATGTCGGTTAGTGATATCATGTACCTACCTATACTATTAAGTATTATTAATTCTAAATCTGAAGTTATTTAATTTTCCACACATTTCTATGTTATAGAAACACTTAAATAATAGTTCTTAAAAAAGAATAATTTAAAAACGATAAGGGGTCCGTACAAAAACGAGAAAACTCCGACCATCAGAGATGGGAAATATAATGTAACTTGAAGCTATCTTATTTTTTTTCCATTGAAAAACCAGAAAACTCCGGTTGTTTTTTTTGTTTCTTGGAAAGATTTAAAAATGGAATTGTTTATATTTCTACTACAGAACGTATTTACGCGAATTCCCTATATACATTTTAAATAAATATATCTTATATAATGACTCAACGGTGGCATACACTGTATATTATGTATGCAGGTATATGATTATGTATTAAAATTTAAAATGCAGTCAAAAATTTAAAAAAAATATATATTTTTTTAGAAATTCCTTAACTTTTTTATTATAATATATAATATATTAATATCTATACAATTATTTTGAATTTAATATGCGTATACAATGAATACAAACGCTGTAGAGTGTAGACGTTTGCTGAGAAAATCCGTTCATAAACTGCACTGTAAAAACCAAAATTCATTAATTGCAATATAGGTAGGTATTATATAACTTGATACACGTCACAAGCACGTGTATACAGTATACTACAGTGTACATGGGCGATATAAGATGTGTCGTGCGACACTGCGACACCAAATTCTCTTGGTCTAAAAAATGGGGTTGAACAATCATTGGAAATTTGTAATTAAGATGTTGGCAGTGCACACGTTACTCTGCTAATATAAATATAATATAATATTATGGTCTCGTTTAACAGCCATTCTAGGTGTGAGGATAAAATATTATTTGTGGGTAGGTACCTATATGAAACTTTAAGAGTATATTATTATATTTTATTAGTCTACACAATGACATTTTCAAATGTGATTTTTTTTAGCAAAAATGAATTTAACCTACTTTGGTAGATACCTACTAACGTCTAATAATAAAATTAATCACAATAATATCATAAAATATACCTACTTAGTAATATTACAGGCTGAAAGCCAGTCTTCGCTTACAATCGTTTTTCGTGTACAATGATTTATATCATTGAATTCAAATTTAACACCATCCATTACATTAACCCACTCGGGCCACTTGTAACCAACTGTACTGCAGAGCGACATCCCCTTACTCGCTTTTTTATTATTCTTGTCGGTCATCACCTTTTGGAGTAGTAAAAATGCTTTGATATTGTACATCAGCATCTTTTCTGATACTTGGTAGGAATTTGTTGTTACCTACTTTATTGTGGAGTCAAGAGTATAAAGTATCACTATTTTTAAAATGCCATTACGTACAGTAAAATTTATAATAAACGTAAAAGTTATCTATTAATTATTATATTACATTTACCTGACCAAAAATACCTATAATTATTATAATATTTTATTGATATATTTGATGCGTGACAAAAACATTGCTAGTAGATAGTTATTACTTTGTATGGGGGGATAAAAACACCAGACAAGACACAATAAGCAGGGAGAGTGGTATGTGATGGCGAGGTGCTTCCATAAGCAATAGGGCTACTATGGTCACCTCTATACGTTTTCGAGGCACATCCCGCAGGCGGACGAGTGCAGTCGCCAGTGCGTTGGCTCGCGGGTGACGATCATCATGACGGCTGCCAAAGTCCCGACCGCGACGGCCACGGGAGCGATGGGACGATTTGAAGGCGAGCGGCTAGTGCGCGATGTTGAAGACTACTGATGCGTGGCGACGGTGAAGGAAACCTAAAACACTGAGCGAGCAGAGGCAGCTGTTGGTGCTACGGAATCGGCCGGCGACCGGGGACGTGACTCGACCGATTGCCACTGCCCACTGGGTTAAAACGGAAGTGGATTGTCGGACAGCGGCGCAAAGGTCCTCTCCAAGTGATTTTCGCCCTGACTCGACTGAGTCACCATCCGGTGGCCGTCCTGAAGTCGCGAATCGTCATACCCTGAAACGTTATCCGGCGATGCTGACGTCCATGTTCCTAGCTCAGCTGAATCGCTGGCCCGTTGTGTTTTGCAGTCTCCTCTGCGTTCGCCTTCGTCGCGTGGTACCGCCTGGGCGGTATCGTTGCTCGCGCCGGTACAGCTAGCCACACCGCCGTCGTCGTCGTCCATCGCTCCTGGTGTGACCGAATCAGCCGAGTCCGCCTCGAGACGTCTTGATTGTTTCGCGTGTCGGCAACCGCGAGCTCGCGACGCTGGCAACTGCGATCTCGTTTTTCTGCGGGTGGCCGGAAAACGTATAGGATGACTTACCGCCGGGCACCGTAAAATACTCTTTCACGTACCACTACCCCTGTTTTTTCATGTTATACCTGCACTTGGTCTTCGGCCTGCTGTAGTCCGTGGCCCTGCTCGGCTGGTCCGAGCGTCTCCGAGGGCTCTGGTACTACAGCTGCAGCGTCTCCGTATACCGTATACGTCCATAGAGGTTTCTCAAAATGTGTTCTTAGGTATAGAAATTGAAATTATTAGTAATAAATTAATTAATATTAATACGTAATTTGGTTTGGTAAAAAAAAATTAAGATTATTATATACAGTTAATTAGCAAGGCATTATCTCTATAGAGTCCAATCATATAATAGGTACCTTCCTATTATTACTCCACAGGAAGTTTAAAATCTATAATGAAAATGAAATTCTTTGTTAAAGTTCTTAAGTTAATCCGTTTAACTAACTCCGTTTTAGTTAAAAGCTACATGCCTAACAATTTACCCTTCGACCTCCTGTGTCTCATTTACTTTTATTGGACGATATTTCACCAATTATATGTACCCTTTTACCGGGCCCGTAGCCACGGGGGGCAAGGGGGGGACGTTGCCCCCCTAAACCCAGTCATTGCCCCCCACCCCCTAAAAAATATTAGAAAGATGTTTAGGTAGGTATGTATTTTATTGCTTATAACATTTTCATCGGTAATAGAATTTTTTTTTAGCCGTATTGTAGTATTTATATTGGAAATCCCGGGCCATAACGACGATACTGACGTGTCACGACGACTGTTCGCAAATTGATTGCTATCGTTATCGTAGCTCAATACTTTCCTATCAATTGACATTTTATTATAGAACACCTAAATATTCTTTCATTTTATCGCCGACTGCACTACTGCAGCAGTACACGTGTGCCAAGAAATTATATCACTGTTATATAAGGTAAGTTAATAAATTGTTATATTATGATTAAATTTGAGGCAAATTGAATGAGCAAAATTTTTTATTTCTAAATATAATAAAATTAAAATATATATAATTAATATAATTTAATAGGTCATTAAACAAAACAACCTGAAACCGAAACTGAATCTCCAAAACGCAAGAGAAAGACTACAAAATTGAATGAATATATTTTAAGTGAATCATCTGCTGGTACTTATACAAATTATGTCAATGACGATATTAATATTTCATTATTATCTACATTTTATGAAGTTATTGATATAATTAAATCTGAGATGGAAACTCGTTTTGAAAAAAAATGATGAACTTATTAAAGCTGTTTCTAACATATACGAATTGAATTACGATAATTTGAAAATATTTAATGATCTTAAAATTAATATTCCTTCCAAAGAAATAATTTGTGTAAAAAATTATTTAAAAGAAAATAATATATCTGATAACAACATCTTATTAGAGCTTTATCAACAACGTAAAGCATTTAAAGCTACATATGAAATGATAGCAGCGGTTGAGCGGTTGGAGTATTTGGATGTAGCTCAGCAGTTTGTGAATCGACATTTTCCTGCTTAAACAGAGTTGACTATCATCAAAGGCAATCAATGTCACATAACCGGCTTTCCAACTTAACTTTATTGGCATTTGAGTCCAAACGGACAGAAAACTTAAACATGGACCTATTATTAACGAACTTCAACAAGCAGAAGAATAGAAAATTTAAGCTGTATTAATTAATATTATAAAATGTTCAAAATTTAACCACGTAACATCAGTGAATATGATGAATATTATAATTATCTATAGACTGTAGTTACCTACTTTCGTTTCTGCTAAACGTTAATAAACATCTGTACCGGAAATAACATCTACTATAATATCTATAGGTAGGTACCTACCTAATACTTATCTACATTGACAATAATTATAATAATTGTTATAAGCTTTTATTAGGTAATATCTATAGACCAGAGACCACTATAATAATCACTATTTATGTGATTTATATCTTTTATAATATAAATATGGGAGGATGGAGTGGCAGATACCTATATGGGTGTCCACTTAAAAATTCTGCCAAAACAAACACACGTGTTTAAAACCTACAGTTCCACAAGCTAATGACCTCAGTTGTGGAGGCCCAAAACCAAAAAAAAATATGTATATAAATATGGTAAATATATACCTAATACAAACAATAATATTACATAATTACTGTTTTACTAAATAAAGTAATACAATGATTTTACTACTAACTGATCCCGAGAACTTCGTTGCCCGTAAAAACTCAGCCACCTTTGTAGGCAATGTGTGAAAATTCGATTTGAGGCATGCTTGTACCTGATCTGCAACCAATAAAATAATAAATACTACTTTCTACTATTTATTTCTTCTATAACCAATAGCAACCATTTAAAAACAAAAATGTCCAACGTTAATCTCAAAATTCCTGTTTGAGCACCTCCTCGGGTTGGACTATTTATTTATAAATGTATGCCTATGGGCTATAACACTCACAAAGAATGTGGCTTTCTATTGGTGAAAGAATTTTCGAAATCTATTCAGTATACCCTCAACAACGTCAACTAACAACTCATCTTTATATAATAGTATCTATGGATAGATTAAGCATAAGTAATACAGTAGGTAGGTAAGGTAGGTTGAACTAATTTTTAATTTTTCATTGTGACATTGTGTGTATATAATATATAGATACTTTAAGAGTTTCAAATACCAATTAATACATTTAAATATTTTAAATGACAACAAAAAAACTAAAATTATTCTCCGTTTAAATATCTAATTTCGTCCAAATTTGAACTTTAAAGTTAAAATATCTATAAAATAAAATTACATTTACTATTATTATAAATATATTTTAGATTTTTTGGTTACAATATGAACTATTTATGAGAAACTTTGTTTTGAAAGTTCAAACCTTAGGTAGGTATAAAAATTTAATAATTTATACATTCTAAAAAAATAGTGCCTGTAATTTATTAAAGGTACATAGGCACTATTTTTTTAGGAGCAATTAAAGTTAAAATTTTGACAAAATTAATCAATATCTCAAAAATGCACAAACAATTTTTTAGTTTAAAATGTATAAATATATTATGTAGCCATTGGCAACATAATGGGCGTCGGGTTTTCCAATTTTCATATGGTGCCTAAAACCCTAAAATGATATGAGTATATGACTTTGTTAAAAAATGCACATGTGTGCTACCTTTTATCTACCAAGAGGGATTGAAAAAATAAGCTATAAGACCCCTCAAAGTCTCAAGGAATCTATTGATATTATAATAGGTACTTTTATTGAAAATGGTCGTCATTTTTGAGTCTATTCCTATATTGACTTCGGGTACCTATGCCAAAATAGATATTTTTAGTGGAAAAATGTACCGTTATATATTATAGGTGTACTCAGTTCACGGGAAATCAGGGTCGATGTACCTTGTTTTTAGAACTAATTCAACTGAGTTGGTCAATTCGCCTGTTGGCGGATTGGAGATAACACGTTTTAATGTACCTAGTATATACATCAAATGTAGTACTCAAATTACTCTCTATTTTTGCAAAACTCTCATATTTGTTTAAGATTTAATTAATTTATTCGAAGCCATTCGGGGGTAGGATTACCGAAAGGGAAAGTTCCCCCCAAGTAGCTATGGAGAGCACATAACAAAAAAAAAAAAAAATTTATTCGAAGCCATTAACTCGACAATAATAGGTCAATTCACTCTAATATCAAAACTTACAGCACAGTATTGAAACAAATGAATGAAAATCATATGTGTTTAAGACAGCAGCAACAAATTGCAAAATATAAATTATAAAAGATAAAAAAATGTAATACAAATAATTGTATTATATATTATAATGTTTATAATGTTTATATATTGTGTATTACAGTTAACATCAACACTAATACTCACAAATGATTATTATTCATTATTCCCCAGTGCTCAAATTGGAAAAATAAAAAAGGTGGACTTTTTAATTTAAAAAAATTAGTATGACTTTAAATTCTTAAACTCATCCTTAGTTATGTGGGCATTGGGGAGCACTCAAACTAATAATTACAATATACGTACAAGAGTGCCAGTAATAAGAACTACTTACTAAAAAATTAAATTATGAGCTATTGAAATAAATATTTTTATGGAATAGTTTTTTTTTTTTACAATAAAATAGTTTTAATTAAATAAATGAATATTAATGTATATAGTCTTAAATTATATTCCATAGCTGTTATGTAGTATCATAATACATAATAATTGTAATAGCTAATAAGTTGTACAATATATTTAATTTAATTTAAATATCTTATTTAATACAATTTTGCGAAAACAAAAGACAACAAAAATACTGTAGTCATATTAAAAAATATTTTGTAAAAAAGAATGTACCATTCTCGTTCTAATGAAAATAATTAGTAGTGTGCTTTCAAAATATTAATAAATAGTAGAGGTGCTTCATCCCCTCCCAATCAAAGCACATCTGTAACAAGTTAATACAATTTTTACTAAGTTTAGTTTATTATCCTTTTTTTTAGTTATCAACAACAATAATGTAATGATTTTGGAGAACATTTTTTTTTTCCAAAACAAAAATATAATATTGAAATAAAAATCATAAACATAGAAAACAATTAATTAAAATAAATAACTTCATAATTAAAAACACATTTTTTTTTGATATTTTAATGTTACATAATTTAACATATTAAGTAACTTAATTAATGATATCAGGGACACTGTTTTTATATTTTGAAATAATATGATACTTAAGTAGTCTCTGTTTATTAGATGCAGAATTTTGAAACTGGTAAAAACAACATATGTTGGATAATAAACTCTCATTTAATGCCAAATCTGGAAATTTTTGTATAGCATCTTCCAACAATGTTATTGCATTATTTAGTTGGCCTTCATAAAATAAACATGTAGCCATGTTATTTAAAGCCTGTAACAGAGGTATTTACTATTTATACTTACATTTTTAATAATAATATTTAATGAATTATGAAACGAGCAATATTTACTACCATGACTTTATTTGAGTCCATTATGTATGCATTTTCAAAATGTTTATAAGCTTCTTTGTAATTATTTTGAGCAATGGCCAATAAAGCAGCATCTATTAATTCACGGTAATCAGCTTTATTTTCACCCAATGTTCCCCTAATATAGTATAATATTCTATTAAGTGACAAATATACATAAAAATTAACCAATTGACTTATACAAAGATACTCACAGTGATTGAGGTTTCAGTCGAGATGATTTAAGAAAGTATCCGTGAGCTTTGAGATCACCAACTTGTAAATAAATACGGCCCATTGCAGATAAGAGTGATCGAGAGTGTTCAATTGTGTATTTTAATCGTGGAGTTTCAATGAGATCTTTTAATAATTTAATTGCAAGCTTAAAATCCTAAAAATTAAAAATTAATTTTTTTTTCAAAATAAATTGTAATTTGTTTTTGGTACCTTTTGGTTTACAGCACAGTTAATAATTGAATGTATAACTCTTGCTTCTCTTGAATACCAAAGCAATTTTGAAGTATTTCGGTCTTGAATTGTCAACTCTACATTTCTACCATCCTCGGTAAGTCCATTATCTAAATTTGATATGATCTAAATATAAAAAAATACTTAAAATTAAATACAGTTGAAAGCAAACATTACTATTCAAATTCATACTTTTTTAACACCAACGAGTACTTCGAATAGTTTACTATAAACATTAGTTGATGAAATCACATACTGGGGTAGCTCAGCAAGTATAAGCCTAAAACTAAACGGAACAAGTGTCCCATATTTGTTACCATACAGCTCCTTATACCATTGTATGTAAAGATCTGGACGATCTAAATCATCCCAGGCCAATGCTTCTTTGCTAATGATTTTCCATGCACAAATTTTCACCAACAGTGCAAATCTTGTGAACCACAACTAAAATGCTACTGTTATTATCAAATATTATACAACTTACATAATTTAAGGGATGAATATTACCTGAAGTGAAGTTTTTGTATGTTTACTTGGATAGCCTACTTGCCCAGGACCTTGACCATACATTGCCAACAATCGAGTTGTCAAGTTTAAAGCTTCAGAAAAGTTGCTCTCTTCAATCAACAATTTCAAACCATGTTCGTCCTGTGGAACTTCATCTATTGTTTTACTTTTAAACGCAGCTGCCTCGGTTTCGCCAAGGTATGACAATAGGTTTTCATATAATTTAATTGTCTATACAAAATATTGTAACAAATCAATATTACAATAAATAAGTATATTATTATATAGGTATACCTATAGGTACATACAAAATTAACATTTTCAACACCGGGCATGGTTAACATGTCTCTGGGCAATGTATGATTCATTTGTGAAGCCTTTTCAAGTGTATTTTTTGTTTTAACAGATGGTATCCAAGCAAATCTCCGCCTTTCATCTTCGGCTGGAATTGAAGATAGTTCATACTCATGATTGAATATATCCATAGGATCAACACTGTTATTTCCAGTATTTGAGAATGTTGCTGTAAAAATATAAATTTAAGATAATTATTATGTTGACCTAAGTTTACTCTAAAACACTAGAATGTTTACTAATATTTTGACAATAATATTGTATGGGATATAAGAACATCTAATGCTAATGACTTTTACCCACAATGTTAGGAAACGCTGAAACAGCGTAATAACTGATAATTATTAGTTTTTAGAATACATTAACAAATGCTAATGTAGTATTTTATTACGTACATATAATTTACAATTACAGTATTTGTACTTGAACTATGAGATACTAGACATTCGCTAAACTAGACCAGTTTAAAATCATCCCACATTATCCCGCACCGGGATAATGAACCATGTAAATGATACGGTCCAAACAACCCGTTTCATTATTTTTCGCAACGGTTGTAGCCTAGCGAATTTATAGAATGCATAACCATTATGGGCAAGTAGGTTCTACTATTTAACTATATTAACAACTGAAACTAACGTTCTCGAAAGTCAAATGACGGACTGTTATTATGACTATCCTCTAGAGGTTTGATAATGTCAAATATGTCCGTTTTTTTAGTTTCAATCTGTTGAAAAATACGACAAACTGCAGGTTCTTCTCGTTTGCTGTCGGTTGCAGCGTGAGATGATATATTATCGAACAAGTTGGACGATGGCGATGGATCCTTGAAGTATTCGTTAATCGCTGGTCGCAGTTCCGGTGTTTTCCGATCCATATTACTGCCGGTAACTGTATGAAAATAATAAATCTAAGATTTTAGATTTCACTTTTTGATCATTGTATGACTATTTATTGTACAGTTTACGTTTTTATCTAGTTTTTAAAATTTAAATGAATCAAAAATAAGAAGTCTACCTAAATAGACCTAATGCAATTTAATTGAATTCTTATCAAAGTCGATTTATCAGTCCATAATATGCAGCAAGTAAATAATATTATTATCATAGAACCATATAGAACTTATTGTTCTGTGACTAGACAGTCCGTGTACCATTAATTAGTCCGTGCCGTGTACTAACCACGATTAAAGATAGACAGGTTGCACATCGACTACTGATAAGGTGAAATACGAAATGACTACCAATAATTAACCAGTGGCGAAGTATTACAATTAACCGATTATAGATATATAGATGTAAAATTAGTTCTAAATGTCGACACATATGGTTGAGTATTGACATCAAGCGCCACTAGTTAATTATTAACAGCTGTTTTATATAGTCACTTTGTAAATCAATCTGAAAGCCGTTTATATAGGGCGATGTGCAACCTGTATATCTTAAATCGTGCTAACTATACACTAAGATTACCTATTATGTAACAATATCTAATATCTAAACAAACAGCTGACAAAATCCCGTTACTTTTATTAATCGTACAAAAATAAATGTAAAATATATGTACAAAATGTACAATATACAATTATTTTTTATCAATCAAGTGGTTAATTTTTTTTTTGGTTACTTTTTAGTTTTTCTCAGAATGTAACGTTTATGTAATTTTGTGGATGTGGACAAAAATGTGAGCTCACCCGATTAAAGTACAAAAGAATAAAGATTACTTTTACATTCTACTATTCTAAATTACGTTTTTCAAACTGCATTATCTACTAAGTCTTCAATTATCACATTATAGTATTATACCTAATAGGTTTCGTTGTCGTATTTAAAATTTTCAAATTCATATTCTTTCAACGACGTGTCTCTCCGCAGCAGCCGTATTCTGCCACATAGATTAGATATTGTCATAAATTCCTTTTCGGGTCTGACAGCGTTTTTTCATACGATCCGAATTAATATTGTAATGACGTCTAATGTCAAAACAGAAAATAATACTAAACTGGGCACAATGCCGTCGCAATTGTTGAATGTTGTAATTAACGATTCTAATGGTAATAAAAAAAACCATACCGTGGCGACAATTCCATCAATGTCAAAGTCAATGAAACGAGCCCTGGAGACGGAGACCACATTAATTCCTATATACTCAAAATCCAATTTCAAGTAAGTGAATCGATTACAAATGCATGATATTGTCAATGGTGTAGCGGAAGGTACTCGGGTGTACCCGACCTCCTAATTTAATATTTTTGCGTGTACCCTTAACGAAATCTGTGGTACGCAAGTTAGGCGTAGACGCCCAAGTTATTTTTACAATGATTAAGGCGTGTACCCATAAACTTTTTTAGGATTACATCACTGGAATTATACATGTTATGTTAAATGTTCAATTATCAGTGAATTGTGTTTATTCGGATTTCAGGCAAGTCAAGTCAGTAAATGGACATTCTGGGCGCAAGGGTATATTAGCTGTCAACGATTTTCCAATAAAACTACCGGCTACACTATTAGCCGAGTGTACCATTGAAATTTCAAATAAACCTGATAAAAATTCCATGTAAGTACCTAAAGCTTTTTAAACGTTTTTAAAATCTAAATCTTATATAATACCTATTTTGTAGATTTTAATTTAAAAATTAATATAACCTATTTTAGTAATTTTTGGAATTTCAAGTTAAAATTCCCAATTTTTCCAAAAATAGCATGACCCAAAACATTTATATTGCTTGTACCTATGGGTTATAGCTTTCTCCATATTTTACCAGTTCATTAGAGAAAACATAGGTACATATTCTTTATCGTGAACTTATCAAATGCAATGATCATGAATTAAGAACAGCATGTATTGTGTCAATTCCAATTTTACAAACGTAAAACAAAATCAATATTAAGCATTTTCTATTTTGTGGTGTTAGCTTTAATTTTTGAGTAAATTGACCTACCATCTTACTTAAATGTAAGAACATTCTGCCTTCTCTTGTTAATCTTTATAATATTTTAATAGTATAAGATAGTTATGATCATTTTTAAATGTTTATATGTTACATACTCATAACACAATTAAAAACTAAAATATTGTAAAAATCAACAAGAAAAAACCCTGAAGTTTGATATTAGGTCAATTTATTATAATAATTAAGCTAACAATACAAAATCTGAACTGCTAAACACAAATTTGCAATTGTAAGACTAAGTCAACACATATTGTTGTGATGTCCTCTTGTCTTAAATTTGCTAAAAATTAAATTGTTTTGTTTCTGTCTTGAAATAAATTATAGCAAAGAAACTTACTAAACAAAAATAATATATACAGGTTGTACCATGAAATTAGTTTGTTCTGCAATATTAAAATTGTATTTATTATACAACTGAATTATTAACGCTTACAATATTATATAAATATAGCCTATTATTATAGATATTATTTACAACTACCTAGATTAGAATAAAAACTTTTTAATTTGGATTACCTACCTATCTGATTTTTTTTTTAATATTCTTTAATTATTTTTAAGTTTATTTTTTTTTTTTTACAGACATGACAATGAAAAAAGTTTAACTATTAGAAACCGTAATTTAACAAATTATCAAAACAAATTTGCAGTTGAAAAACAGGTAAAATATTGTATAATACTAGGAAGTGGAGACCTGCCTTTTCAAACCCTTGTACAAATATTAAATTATTATAGTTGATGATTGTATATTTAAAAAAATGTATGAAATTGTTATTTACACTAAAATAATAGAATAAATTTGTAAAAATTGTATAAAGTTTTATTTATCTTAGTTTGAATCAATAATGTATAGTGTAATATCAGATTTGTATTTTGTATTTTATTTTGTGATGCAGTTAAAAGCTACAGAAAATGAAGTATCTGAAGTAGATATTCGCGACATGATGACAAGCGTTGAAGCTGTTTACTCTGACGATGAAGACATTCCAAAACCTGCTGTAGGACCCTGTAATTTAGAAACACAACGGCCAGAAATTCTTTTTCCATTTTCATGTGAATATTGTCCAAATAAATTCAGCAACCGTGGTGCTCTCTGGCAACATACTGTTGCTTTTCACACTATTGAAAAAACATGTGAATGCAATTTATGTGGACGTAAATTTTATCGTAACTGCAGTCTTGCACTACACATGAAAAGCCACTCAGACGAATACAACTGTGCATGTTCAATTTGTGGTCGAGAATTCAATCGATTTACATTATTGCAGAGACATGCCAAGCTACACTCAGAGGTTGCTCAATACAAGTGTACAGCTTGCAACAAGTCGTTTGACGATCTGAACACATTGCAGTTGCATGCAGCTGAACATAAAGACAAATTGGCATGTGAACAGTGTGAAGCTGTATTCACCACTAAAGAATCATTGGACATACATATGGAGGCTATGCATGGTGACCATCAAGAAGATGTCATACAAGTCAGGATGAATGGAGGCGAAAAATCATACGCATGTCGTTTTTGTGGTAAAACTTATGGGGCCAAAGCTATAGTTAAGAAACATGAATTAATCCACACTGGTGAACGACTGAAGTGCGAAGAATGTGGTATTGAGTTTACACAGAAATCATCACTAATGCGACATACAAAGCGCATACATCCAACTGCCAACACATAGAAGAAACAAATAAAATTAGTTCTTTCAATTCCAATCGTAATAACATAAAATATTTTATACATATAAACATATATTTTTAGGTATATAATTTATATTACATAAGAGTAAAAAAAAATAATTTATATTCAAACATTATTTTACGCACAGTTATATTCATAAATTCACAGTTCGACCAAATTATTTTTATTAGTCAAATATAAAACCAGAATTTTTATATAAAGAACTGAATTATACTTACTGAACGTAAGCTTCTAGTTTTTTTTGACTAGGAATTATATTTACATTTAATGAATGACTGCATTAATAGTATCCTTAATATTATAGATATAATATTTAGTTATAATACTCGCGTTTACACTAATTAAAATTACTTAAGTGATTTTCTATAAGACTTGATAAAACTGCCTGTCCATGACTATTGTTACATTTTGAGGTTAAGTATATACAAATTTTTATATTATATATATTTTATTTTAAGTGGCCACTCTTGAATGAATATCCAGGGTAATCCATTGCTGTGATAATATGTAAATACAGGTGCTGGAATTGAGTAGTATAAAAAAAATATGTGATATGTACCCAATTCCAAAATATACATTTACTACAATCTACAACTTATGATTTTTCTTCTGTGATAATTCTAAAAACTGAGATTTTATTTGTTTTTTTTATTTAGTATTAGAAATATGAAATAAGTTTAAGTCAGTGATAAGGTTCTAGTGTTAGTCACAAAGTCTGTTAAACGGTGCAATTTATTTCAAACAGTTTTATTGTATTTAAATGATAATTTAGATTTATGTAATTACCAATTTTAATTGCCTAATCTAATAGTATGGTTTATTTAATGCTAGGTTCATATGTATTTTTAATTGATTATCACAATTCACAGTCCTAATTTGATTATTTGTATTTAGTTGTTGTTCTATAACTATTACAGTTATTCATTATTATTTTATCACAATATATAATATATTCTAGTTAGTTGTTATTATTGAATCCTAAACTTAATTTTGTCTACATCACTTTTAAAACCAATTCTGAATGAATTTTTATAGTTGGTTTTTGTTTAAAATAATTAATGACTGTATGCTATCAGTAAAGAAATGTCCATAATAGTAAATACTCATATAATCAAATAAATTAAAGTGGTAGTACTAAGGAATTACCTGCATATTAGTCAGAAATAATATTTTTCTGCCTCAAAAAACTTGCCTTGTTAACAACTTCTTATACATTAATAGTTGACTCTCCTCATACATATTTTTTTTTTATTATTTATACATATATATATTTTACATTGGCCAATCTATGTGTTATTCATTTTTATACAATATGTTATTGTATTATTATTAAAATTATTAAATTTATAGTTTACAATGTTGATAATAATAATATGAACTTTATTTTATATTTGTAAAATGTTATATTCTTGTGCGTGTAAAAGTTATTTATCAAATATTTATGTTTAGTTATAACATAAGTATGTATTTAAGTGTATAATGTATTTTATTTTTTAAAAAAAATTATGAAAGTACATAAGAGAACAAAAATGACTGAATAGGAATAATGTTAACTTTTTAACTAATTATGAACTGTTATCTATCGTAAAACAAATTATCAAAATGTTATATGTTTAATGGCCTTCTTTGAACTACTGAAAAATATAATATTCTAACAAATAAATTATCTTTAATGGAGAATAAAACTTATTATTTTTAATAGTCTCTTTTCAATGCGTTTAAAAACATTTAATGAGTTGAAAATTGTACATTAAAAAGATTTAAACTGTGATTACTTCAATACCTAATTTGTTAAAGTTTGTTATTATTACAATAAGAAAGATACATTTTTAAACTACATAATAAGTAGGTATGATGTTAAAATGTTTTCCGATATTTATTGTTATTGTATTTTCTTAAAATAAAATTATAACTTTTCAGTTAATTGAATATGGTGTGCTCTTTGTTTAACTAGGGTTTATGACTTATGGATTTTAAGAGTTGATTCTGGATTACAATGTAGTAAAATAATCATTTAAAATTTAATTTGGAAGTTGAAACAAGCAATTAAATAGGTATTAACAAATAATTTATTGGCCTATATGATTCATTTTTAATCTTCTTTTTTAATACTATTCTCAGACCTCAGTTCTTACCAACATACCCCTAAGTCTTAAACTCTTAACGACCTAACTACAATGCTACATACAAATTAATAATTACTACAACCACGATTAAAAATGTACAAGCCTACCAGGCACCAGCTACCTATTTCTAATCATGTACTATACTGTAGTACTGTACAAGATACGATTTGCCTATTAATCGGTGGTTCTAAATTCTAAATATTCTGACGATAGATTATTTAGTGTATATATAATATGATCTGGTGGGGTGGTTAATACCTTACAATGGGGTACCATTGACTATAAATACTTTTTTTATTATTAATATTAATTTAACACTAATATTTTATAATCAATGATTCTTCTATAATTCTACAATATATTATTTTGTACAAGTTGTTTTCATCTATAGTTGTCTGTGTGCCAACATAACAATAATTTATCTTAGAGTCAATGAACTTAAAATCAGGAATTTAGTTATATAATAATATTTTATTACCTAATCGTGTTCAAAAATCAAAAGTCAAAATGGAGTTAAATTATTATCACTATCAGAATAATGTGGTTCCATGGTAATTGGTAGCATTATATTCTGTGGTACATACTTTAGTAGTGGTCCAAATTCAAAATATATCATCAGTTCTGTTATCAATTATTGGAAACTGATTCGGGAATTCCGGATATTCATTCAGAATTCACTATTCAGTATTCATCAATATTTAATTCTTCATTATTTCATTTGTTTTGAAGTTTTTTGACATTTATCTATTCTAATTTCTAGATCCAGTTGACAGAGTAGTTTTTGTAAAACTAATGACAATCTACTTCAATCTCACTATGCTAATTTCGATCAAATGACTATGTTAGAATCAGTGAAACTTCGATTTATTTACCAAACTATAAGTTTTTATAAAAGTATAAGATTCTAATTAAAAAAAAATACCCCTAGCTGTATTGAATATCATTAAAAGAACCAATTACCAAAGGTATACTTATCCATGATAAGAACTACCACACAAATACACAATTGCAGTCTACATAAGTAAGTAATTTTCCCTGAGAAACTTACTTTAAGAACGCCAGTGCTTCCAGTTCTGATATTTTTGTCCTATCTTTATTCAACTTTGCACCACTAACTATTCCTATAAACTGTATCCGACCACCTAATATGATGAAACACATTACTAACAAGGGTTCATTAATCTTATTAAATGAATGAATCCAGAATCCATCTGTTTTAGATTGTTTACCTGTACCTACTTGGATTCAGGATTGTACACTGGTCACAAAATAACAATGAAATTAAAATTGTATAGATTAGTTAACAATCATAATTAATTAAAATAAAATAGTTCTGAAACTGAATGCATTTTCTAATAATTAATAGATTTTCAATTTACTAAAATTAAAAAACTATTTGGGTGAATACTAGTTTAAAGTACCCAAGTATTCAATTATTTATCTGGTACTTTATTACAGTTATAAGTGATAGTTTCTTTGTTGTTTTATAATTATTTCCTTTATAGGTATTTTTCATGAATTATAGACTGATGACAATCACAGTAAATTGGTCTCAAATGCACATTGTTACAAAAAACAAAATTTATTAATATTGTCTTCTTTATTGTTTAGCTTGTTGAATTTAATTGTATTTTTGTTATTTTTGTACACTATTTGATCTAAAGCTGTATAAAAATAATATAGGACAGGTACAATGGATCTTACTATCTTTGTATTCAAATTCTATAGAAAATCTACAGTATCAGTTAAATTAAACTAACATAAATAATAATTGTATAAGCAATATTTTTATTTAGAATTTTTTTTTTCTGCAGATTCAACTATGGATAACATTAAACATATTATCGAATCATCTCGAGTTCCGATAATTTTTCATGATATGTTAGATGATTGGGAACTGTTTAAATGGAATTTAGACAAATGGAACAATATATTTAAACACCAGTCATTAGACTGTAGAAAAGGAAAAATTACGTGTACTAAAGTAAATAAAACTAATATAATAATTTTAGCATAAATACATTTTTTAAATTAATTTATTGGCAGGAACCTTTATGGGAAAGTAAGTGTTTGCATGAAAGTCATTCATTTAGCGAAGTTATAAACATGTCAAAAGATATCGAAAAAAGTGGAAATTGGTTATATTTTGATTATAAGCACATTGGAGAAACAGTTGATGAAAATATATTCAAAGTTGGTTCCTTTTATTAACTTCAAAAAACTTTGTTAAATATGTTTATTTTATTTTAGTCCATATCATGGAAAAAGTTTGGTTATGAAAATTTAGGTCCAAAAGATTCAACTTTGTGGATTGGAAGTATTGGTGCACATACACCATGTCATCAAGATTTATATGGTATTAATTTAGTGGCTCAAGTTCATGGAAAGTTAGTTGGTTAATAAGATTTGATTTATAACGGACATAAGATATGAGTTTTCTTTAATAATTTGAATACAAAAAAATTACGAGTATAAGAAATATTAAGTTATTATTTATTATTATTAATAATATTATAATAGTAACTAATATTTTTTTTTTTAACTTTTTCTGTTTTTGATTACAAAATATTGGATAGTTTAAATTTTATACTTGAGTTGATGTCAAACAAACAGACAGGTGGTGGCCCTACCGCTAAGTAATATAAACACAATTCATTAGGAAGTAATCACAGAAAATGTGCTTATTTTTTTATAATTATTTAAAGACCAGTATGAACCGGTGAAGGCACTATTTATATATTATGATTCTACCACACAGTCTTTCTTTAACTTCCATGTAATTTGTTATTCGTTCTCACAAAAAAATCTTTCTTGGTACATAACACCATGTGGTTGGCAGAGCCAGTTTATTTGACATCAATTATAAAATTTCATCTAAATGTTAAATAATAAATATGGTTATAGAATTTAAACTTTAATTTTATTTATTGGTAGAAAACGTTGGATTCTAATGCCACCTGAAATGGGAAAATATTTGAAGCCATCTAGAGTCCCTTATGAAGAGTCTAGCTGTTATAGCAAAATTAACTTTTCATGTCCAGATAATGTTAAAGGTACATTTATTATTTGGCATACTGTAAAATGATATGTTCTTGATAATATTTTACGTTGCAGATATTGATGATGCTTGTAGATGTGTGGCAGTGGTTTTATCACCAGGCGATGTACTATTAGTCCCACATAAATGGTGGCATTATGTTGAAAACTTAACTACTGCTGTTAGTATTAATACTTGGATACAGACTCCTAAATATGACAACATGGCTCGGTTAAATGAGTCTGTGGTTCGTTTTATGGCGAGCAGTATATGTTCTGGTGTGTCTAAGAATATTCAATCTAGATTACTAAATCCGAATGAAGTAATTCATAAGTATTATAATGACCGTGAATAATAATTATAAAATATAATGTGTACAATTTTAAATTAAAAACTATTAACTTTTTAGATATTTTCACCATCCATGATTGCAGAGTCAATTAATTTTATCGAACAAAGCATTAAAATGGTAATATAAAAAGTTCAAAGTTTTTTGCATTTATTTATTTATTTTTGTTATTCAGATAAAAAATGAAGAAAATACAGCAGATTCAAAAGAACCAGATTCAACTTCACTTAATATTACGAAATATCAGTATAAAACCTATGAACCAGAACAATGTTTGTCTAAAGTAGAGCTTGACACAAAATATCACAGATATAACCATACTTCAAGTTCTTTAAAATCAGATTTAAATACTGATATAAGTCATAGATTATTAGATTCATTATGTAATGAAAATGTTATAAATCAAATTGTTAGTAATTTAATTAAAATAGACTAAAAACTTCTATCTAGTACAATAATTTGAAAAATGATAAAAAAAATTAAATAATATTTTTAAACAACGTATTTTGTTATTATTATTTCTACCCTTCATATTATAATTTCATATTTACAAAGGATCTAATTAATCTTATATTCAATGGTTATATAATTTAAACTATTCTTGAGTCAATAAAATATTAAATTGTTTATTTAAAATTTAACTTCGGAGTTATTTATAAAATGTATTGATTTAAAAAAGTTTAATATACACAATATTTTTTCCATGGTATCGAGAACTGGAGGGGGGAGTGCGTTAGCATTACGTCCCCTAATATACACAATTTAGAAAATATTATATTATTACAAAATATAATAATTGATAAAATATACTAAATAACTACTAATTTTAAAAATTACTGATATTTGACAGCCATGGTGTTGGGTAGTTGCATAGAAACAGAGACAACATAATAATATGTGGGTATAATGTACTCCTTAAAGAGTATATTTTTGACTTTTATTCAAATTATATTTCAATAACTTTTTAAAAATGTTTTAATGACAACACTAAAATCTTGACAATGTTATAGAACATATTTGTCATATTACTTTCTTGGTTGGGTGACTGCTTGATATCAACAACTAACATTTTTTTCATTCTAAAACCATGGTAAAAGTATCATTTCGCCCATTATTTTCTCTATTATGTATTTATGTGGACTCCCCAGTCGGGGACACTACAGTAAAAAAGCACTACACACAAATATGCAATACCCCATGTTACATTAAATATGAAACAGCGATTATTTTTTTTTCAATTTTAATTAGAATAATAGGCAGGTATATGTTTTAATTTTAAACTCTAATTTAAAAAAGGGGGTAAGTAGGTGTCGTTATGCTGTATAGAAGGTCTCTGTTATGGATAGTGCTAAATTTGAATTCAAAATGTAATATCATTGTATACTAAAATACTGAGCGGAGACAGTTTGTAAAGCTATCGGGCTATTTATCGGTCAATAAAGATTATTACATTTTATCTGTAGATATTAATATATTATACATTGTGATGTTATTTTTCACATGTCATCTCGGTCAAGCGTGCCATGGATTTGCCATCCCTGGTCCAAGATACTTTATATCATATTGTTATTACTTATTATTAATACCATAGCCGTTAAGTTTAATTCATATTATTTGTATCTATAAAATAATATACTTTAGAAATTTCAAGTACCCACGAATAATATTTTTAAATTATAAAAAAAAACAATAATCGTTCTTCTTCGTTTAAATATCTAATTTCATCCAAACTTGAACTTCAAGTGACTATAAAAAACAAAAGGTAATGACTAATTTCTGATTCCACCAAAATGTAAAGGATGAAAAAACTCACATTTACAAAAAATCAAAAATGTTATTTTTGGTATTGTACAAAACAAATAATTTTTAACCATAACTTCTACAGAAAATTTGACTGAATTTTTTTTAAAGTTCCATCATAAAGCAACGAAAACACAAATTTTGAAGAAAAAAAATTCACAAAAATCGCTTTGGGGCTAAACTGCATTCCTTCCAATATTTCATATTTTCATTTATTAGTTATCTCTTAAATCTCTAGGAAAACTAATGTTAAATAAACATATTATAGATTTTATAAAAACAAGTATGAGTAAACTAAAAATAAATACAATGATTACCTAATTTATAAGTGTTTAATTTTTAGATTCTAAGTGAAAAGATGAATGTATTGATTTTACAATGATGTGTTTTTTTATTTTTTTTTGTATTTTTTATTTTTGTGTCTGTCACATCACGGTTTGGGGCAGTAAAAGTGCTTGGATTTTCTTCAACAGTATCTTGTTTGATGGGAAAGTGAATCTATAATTGGTGCATTCGGGAGGTCAGATTTTAAAATTCCCAATAGTTTTCACTAGCGCCGGGAAAAACAACATAAAAATTTAGGAAAAACGGGAATTCTTAGGCAAAATTGATTTTGGTTTTTGGTGTAACTTTAAACAAATAAATGTACATACATGAAATTTTCAATGGTTGTTTATATTTGCAGTTTCTATACACGATAATATTTTCAAAATATTTTGATTTATTTTGAATTGTTTAGGGACATTTATATTTTCCATTTTTTTTTCTAAAAATATCAATACAATTTTATGTGTTGGTTAAAAAAGCTTGAAAATTTAATAGAAGGCTCCTAGTATATTGTTTCAAAGGCAGATGAAAAACATTAAAAATCCATATAGGTATGTATTCCTATTTATTGTACCTATGTATTATTTTATTATTAATAAAACAATTTTATTTTAATGAATATCGATTGTCTTATTATTTAAAGAAGGACAAAACAAATTACATTTATTTATGAATAATTATTAAAATATTATATTATATTTGTTATGTTATTATAATTCCCACTCAATTTGATTTGTCTAAACCTTAAACCGTACCATACTAATTAGTATTTTACTAGGTTTGTTTTTACATGTATCTAGTTGATACCTACCATAGATATATATTAACCTACCAACTACTAAAAACTCGTTTTTAAGTTACCTACTTATTAATATTTATAAATAATTTGGCATGATAAGTTAAAAGTAATAAGGTAATAACCAATAAGTAATAACCTTAAAATTAAATGCAATATTTACTCATAATAAAATTCAAATATTCTATAAACATTGTTGTTTTTTTTATTGATAATTTCAACAAAACACATTTATTTGATTAATAAATTCATCTATATTTTGAATATAAATCTAGGTAAGGTTTAAAATTGTAATGCGAATCGTATTCCCTTTAAACTTTTATATTTGGTTTAATATTTTTCACAAAATAATGTAGGTGAGTAGTAGGTATTAGTATTATCTGACTTATTTACTTAAATAATTTACTATAAGGATATTATAATAATTATTATAATTATAATAAAAGAAATTTCACAGATCTGATGAATATCTTAACATTTGTCACTGGTGGCGAGTGATCGACGTTTTCTTCTTAAACCAATGGGATAAGGTTTCACGTCCATTCTTTCCTGAAAGTTTAAACAAAACTAATGTAAATGTTATTGCTAATAATGAAAACAAACCAATTGATAACTTACAGTAGGTACCTTTTTAGTAGGTTACATTTTTATTGCATACATATACCTAATAGGTATTTAATCTTAATGCCAACACCGCCAACCTTTTACCTTCCGTGGACTGAATTATTATTTCAGTTTATATTCCACTTGATATCGTCATCAGTATTATTAGTATAGTGAAGACAAACTTCAGAAATTATTAATAACTAACATTTGTGTAAACAAGCGGTTTTACAAGA
>WHPZ01590257.1:0-12318 GCA_016617965.1 Macrosiphum rosae
ACCCTACCAATACAAACCCTACTACCTACAAATCATAGAACCCCACAATCAGCTAATGGCCATAGTCGCCGGGCTTTAAAAGATCAATAAAAAAAAAAAAAAAAAAAAAATTTTCAATTTTTGAAATAAATAAATAATTTATAAATGTTCTTATAATCGGAAGAATAGTATTTTAAATCTAGTTGTACGTTGCTTAGCTTAATAGTAAACTAGTAGTACATTTGTTTATTCTTATAATATAAATATTATTTTTTATTTTAAGTATAAATTGTCATACCTACTCAGGACTTTTAGAGTACATTGTTGCTGATCAGTAATATAATATATTGTAGGTAACTGTGTTCTGTTCAAATTCTTTCATCGTAAGAACGAAATTGGTTTTATATGTCAAATTAAGTTTTATAAACTACATATTTCACGACTTCGCAATACATTATGCCGTGTTTTTTGGTGTACGTTCATATTAATATTATGTAGGTAGGTAACAAAATACTGGTTACGGGTTAACTTCAAATGTAATGTATTTCAAATCGAGTGACATGATTAATTGTGAAAGTTCCTTGGTATAGGTAGCTATAAGCTTTACACTTTTTCAAATTTTGTAAACTCGTATCGTAAATAAAAAATAAAAATAGTATTATAAAGAACGTAGGCAGTGTGCTATGATGTTTTTGTGAAATTTATCACGTATTCAATGTGTATAAAACAATAATAATAATAAAATGTCTTTACGCGTCTTATACGCAGCGTCATTTGGGTTTAGAACGGAAATATTAAATTCGAAGTTGTTTGAACAAAATGTAAGCACGTTGTTTGAACCAAAATTTTTTTTGACACGAACTACTCGACAACGGCGATGGCTGCGATGGAGGAGTGGTATTAATAATGTTTGAGAATTCAGGAGGAATTAAAATAATAAAATGCGTGTGCATAACAGCTCGCGCGAGGAAATCTTGTATAACAGACACGAGTTATTTGGAGTATTAATTACTGTTAGTATTTATATATTATGCTTATACTTAAATTTCGGATACATATGTATTATATTATTATATACAGACATTATATTATTATGTTCTTTTTTTTTCGTCGTACACACCATAAAATATCGTAAATTATGTTAAAAGTCCGTCAGGGGAATAACTCGTTTTTAAACCTATATCCACGTTAGTATTCCGATATAAGTCCTGCCCTCGACTCCTCTATAATCCCAGTTCCGAAATAGCCAACCGTCGGAGGCGGCGGTGTAAGCAACGGTGGGGGGAGCACGGGGACGGCTACATTTAATACTTAATATTATACATTTTTTATGGTCTATTATTTTCTCTACGGGCCGATATAAACGTTTCGGCGCGAAAATCCGTTAATAAATAACGTTCGTGGGCCGTGGTGTTGCGGCGCAGGGTGGAATATTTTTGGCGCAAAACCCATTTTTATGGTTCAACCCAAAAATTGGTGCGGGGGTACTGCAAACCGGGGTGGCCGTGCAGATTTATTGACATGCACGTACGCACACACGATAATATTATATAATATACCAAAATATGTAAATATATTATAATATTATTATTATTATTATTATTATTATTATTATTATTATTATTATTATTATTATCATTATTATTATTATTATCATTATTATTATTATTATTATATAGTATACATTCACAAGCACGCACTCTTCCAAACTGCAGCTTTGGTCGCATAGATTCGGGTTGGTTTCGTTTAAACCCAAAAGAAATCCGTTCTGCCAATCAAACTCCAATAAGTGGAGTTCGTTAGAGATTCCAAGCTGTGTGGAGCACGTAAGTCACACTATTTTATGTATATAGCGGATGATCTAGGAGAGAATACCACGGGATATTTGACCCAAACGAGTGGTCTAAACAATTGATACTATGTGATATGAGATGGTTGCTATTATAGTACTTTACATCTATACTATATATTATATACCGAAGTATGAATGTGTTCAATAACTGTAAAAAGGGATTCATTCAACAACGTAGCCACGAAGTTCAAAGGCTAGTTGTGATGGCGGCCTGGTGGGTTGCTACAGCATATGCAATAAAATGTGACTTAAAAAAAAATTATATTACCCTGTAGATTCGTAGTATGTCAAACTCAACGTCGATATTTTCGTTATCTCGAACTTAATTCAAATTCCCTTTCAATGGTATTATTATTACATTAAGACTAGATATCTCGAACTTTTTTCTGTTTCCCCTGAGTTTTGACATGTCGAACGTTTCTCACACAGTTTCCGGTTTCACTGATCACTCGTCCAAATTGCAGCCATTGGCCGTAGGAACTCGGGTTTGTTTCGGAGCTGCAGTTTAAAACCCGAGAAATCCGTTCTGCCGATCAAAACCCCTTTAAAAGAAGCTGTTTGGTCACCAAGCTATGTGTGATTTAAACAAATTTATAATCATAATTTATGACGTTTGAATGTGTTCAACAACCGTAAAAAGGGAATCAGTCGCCAACGTCGTTGCGACATTCAAAGGTTGGTTGTAAGACGTTGGCCTGGTGGGTTGCTGTAACGTGTGCAAAAAATACGACTTGAATAAAAAATACGAATATATAAAAATATTATTTATTTTTATGTAACAATTTCGTGTTCTTTTGGCCTATATTGTTATGGTATTATACAAGGAGTATAAATACATTTTTAAAGGTATTGGAAGTTTACATTTTTGTGTACTTAAGTGAATGCACGTGCGTACGTCTGGTTCGTTCAAGGTCTTTTGCTTGTTATTTTCAACACTTACCTATTCGACACGAGAGTGCAGTTTAGACCCCGAGTGTATTACCCGTGATTTTTCAGCAGTGTTATAAGATACAACAAATACACTCATAGTCGTAAACATTTCGTCGGTTTGATTCACGGCAAGTGAAAATGTCACAATTTCCCGATTATAATTGTTGTAGTACCTTTTCATCATTATGCGAGATATAATATTGCCTATATTGAGTACTCATATTTATTTTTTAGAAATAGTAAAAAATATATAGGTCTTCTCAAAAGAGGAATTTCTGCTCAAAAACATGATTACAGACAACAATAAAAAAAAAAATACATACAATTGAAATAAAAAAAATTTTACTCCTCTTCGATTTTGATCAGAGCCTAAAAAATTGTATAAACAATAAAAAAGCATAACTCTCAAAGTAGCAAATGACCAATTCTTAGAATTATTGAATATACTTTAAAGTAAAAGTTTCCAAAAAATATTTTGAATCCTATCTTAGTGTGATCAATATTAGAATTTCATAATATTATCATCAAAGTACATTATAATATTTGCTATGGTCTTTTTTTCTTTGAAAAGTAAACTTCAATACCGAATTTATGAAACAACAATTTGAAGATTATTCTAAAAAAGGCATTGTTTCGATTTGGATTTATTTGCGACAATCAATGTATTTAAAAATATATATATATATATATAAAATATTTTAGAGGCCAGTGGTTTTTTATTAAATGTCAAACGTTTAATTTATGCCAAAATAAATGAAAAGAAATAAAAAAAAATATGGCTGGAGCAGAAAAGACAAAAAAAGTGAAAAAATAAATAAATATCTTTAGATCCCGGTTATGTTTGAATACCAAAGGTGTGGCAATGGCTTAGGAAAACTTTATTTTTCCACTGGCGCTAATAGCATTTCCCCCATCTGCGTTTCTAATAATATATTTTAATGAAATACCAGCTCCCCGATTGTCACTGAATAATAATATCCAATTCGATTATAAAATCCTAATTTAAAAGTTTCTCTGCGTATTATCTCTGGATATTTTACTACTCCTCTTGACAAATAAGACGATATACCAAAACCTTCGACGTTCAATAAATATGAAATGTTCTTTAAAAAATCTGGATAATAATTGCTTTGGATTTATCGCTTCTCGATTACTTGAAAACTGTGTGACAGGACAAACGACAACGCCGCACCATGGTGAATTTTAACTGAAAACAACTTTAAAATAAAAATGCAATTTGACAATCGATTGTAGGGTGTTTCGTCCACAATGAAGATGACGATAAAACTTATTGAAGAGAGAACTAGCGACGAGATGACATTTTTTTTTAAGCTTAACAAATATCGGCAGCGTTTATGAATCTATTCGAGTAAAAATCAATACCATTTTTTATCGTTCGACCGTGGCCGTCGTCGATTGATTATATTTCAATTATTAAACACATTGATATCCATTAGCATCAACATTTTTTTGGATAGAGTTGTTTCTAAAAAATTATAACGTTAAAATCCAATTGATGGGCCGGAAAAATTGGAAAAAAAACTAAGTTTCAAACATAACTTTTCAACATGCTTAATTGATATAAGGCTCGCTTATAATAAATAATAATGTATTAGGTACTGCTTGTGTGCAGGCCATGTAACATTTTGCTTTCAAGTGTAATTATCGTCCTGGAGAATGAGCAAATTAAATTATATAAAAAGGTATTCAGTTGATCAGAATGTGATGGCCAATGGGTAATAATAATTAAAGTTTAAATTAATAATAATTCAAAATGTCAATGAAAAAATGCCCTAAATAATGTAATTACGTACCCTTTTATGGACTAACATTTTAGTTAACATGGCACTTCGTATTAAAAAAGAAATTCTAAAAATAATATTCTATACTTAAATCATAAAATAGATATTTATAATCTTTGTCGAGTTGTTTTAGGTTACATATATATATTTTTAAAATATATTTAAAATTGTAGTTTACATAGATGTCTACATTACATTAATATTAATTAATATAATAATAAAATATAATATGAGAAACCTCGACTATTCATTATTATTTTATATTAATTGAGTTTTATATAATATAGTATATACCTACTAGACTTAACTCGGAATGGTTTTTTTTTAAATGGTATATTATATGAATTTCTCATTATTTTTAGGTATATGATTATAATTTCCCAACGATATATACAATAATGTATTACATTATAATAATGTAAATGACACGAGTCATTAAACTAATTATTACCAAACACGATCTTGTCCAGACTTGGTTCTTGTTACAGATATTTGTGCACACAAGTTAATAATACTTATTTGATTGATATTCGAAGTTGTTATTTGTATTTAGGAGAATAACGCAATATTTATCATAATATTTCACAAAACTAAGTATTAAAAAAATAAACAACGCAATTATAATGTAGTGAATTTGTCTATCTATAGTTCCATATTATCTTATACTACATTTTAATTATTATTTTAACAATAAGCATTCATCATTTTCTATTATGTAATTCTTAGTTTTAAACCATAATTCAAGATTAAAATATAATATATTTTTATAATTTAAGTGAACTGTCATATTTTTCTTACAGGGATATAATTTTTATTTATTTTATGTTCTTATTGTTTGACGTAACCTTTTATACGAGGAATGAGTGCTTAAAAAGTTTCTATAATCAGTTTTTCGATCATACATTTTTCATTTACGTACAAAAATAAAAACTAACAAATTATGAAACAATGTGAAATTTAAAATTTTTTTAATAACCCTTTGCTTATGATTTTGTTACATAGAAAGTAAAACCCATTATTTTTGTAATAATAAAATATATTATTATATCATTACATTTTATATAATTATATTTTAAATTTTAATTACATGAAATGTAAAATTTTTAATTTTTAAAATTGATGTAGTATATAGATTAAGGGCTTATGTTAAGTATTATGTTTTCCATAAACTATTACATTTGATGGAAAATAATTTTTATTTCATATGAAATGTTATGATTTGATTTATTATAATAGAAATTTAAGACATAAGGATACGAAGTTATGAAAAATTTAATCTTAGTATATCATGACCACAATTTTATATTTAATACATTTTATAAGCCTTCCTGATTAATAATCATTCATAACATCAATATATACATTAATGCTCTATAATAACATTAAAAACAACTTTGTTTAAATCATTTTTTTTTCTAATTCCATGATTCATCGCCGATTTTAAATTAACAATCCTAATTTACTACTATTTTGTTCTAATCTTATTCAATTGACACAAGTTCCCAAAACTAGGTATGGTTTTTAAATTTTATTATACTTAAAGTATATGTTTTCGATTATATTTTAAACTTATATAATACAATTGTAATATAAATAATAACAATTAATACAAATTCAAGTTTCAGTTACATAAAATACACAAACGATAATATTAGTTATTATGCTTTGATTCAGCATATAGCATATTATTGCATTATTTGTCATTGATTTGATGGGAAATATAAAATATATTATAATATTAGAGGAATGGGTAAATTGTATAGGTACATGGAAAAAACTTCTAGAGGCTTAGCTTACAATTCAATATTTTATTGTCTACGTACGTTATTGAAAAAGTTTTATTATTAATAGCACATAATGCTAAACTTGCATAATTCACTCAGAATATAAAATGTATTGTACGAAAAATAGTTTATTATCAAGACCTCTTAAGCTTAGACATTTATGCTGTTGAAAGAAATAGAGTGCTCGCAAAAGTACATTTTATGTGTATAGTTGGTTTTATTTAAAGTTTTGACACACACACACACACACACACACACACACACACACACACACACACACACACACACACATGCATACACTCATATTGTCATACTGACCAAAGGAAACTTATATCCAAACATTTTTTTAAGTTGAAAAATTAGTTATTTAAATTGTATTTTAACAATACATTTTCAATTTCAAGTTTTCTAGTGAATTATTTATAACTAAATGATTTATTTTGTGATGGAAAATGTCGAAAAATAAAGGAAATGTTGAATATGATATTTATTTATTTATTCATTACCCTAATGAATTTAAAAGTAAATGATATATATATTTATATTTTGTACCTACATCATTTGAAGTTTGCACATCGAACACTGTAATCGCAATACATATAGAAATAAAAACAAATTAGAGTAAAGCATACATTGTTCTGGTAAACTACGTTCCACTATGTATTCATATTATGTACATTAACGTAATACCATCAAATTATATAGTTGCTGATTAACTTGAAAAGTTTATGAGTTTTAGTATAATATGCAATTATAATTTATAACAAGTGGAAGAGGAACAACGGCTCTTACTACTGAAAAAATAATGGTCAAAGATGTGTCATAACATAAAAGTTATACAATTATATTATAATGAGAGCCAAACAGTTATTTGATGCTTTCCGCTGAATTAAGTGAAGATTTTTCAAGCAATAATTATGCTTATTACCGACAATTCTTTTAAAATTAATGATCAATAGTGGGAAAATATTATAATTTGGGGCTAATCTAATTATGTTAGCAGAAAACATTATGTAAATGACACTTGCAGTCACACAACAAGTTTTATGATCATAAAAACAGTTTGTACTTACTACTTTATATGATCAAAAAATAAAATGTACCATTCCTAACTATCTATAATATATTTATTTTTGATTGTACATATTTTATTATTCATTTGGATGTGTTTGTGTTGTATAACACTATTATAATTATAACTATTTTTTACTTATTATGGTTCGTGTGAACTAAAATTACATTTTGAATATTTTTGAGTATTTTTTTGCCAGTTAAACTCAAAGAAACATATCATAATATTACAAACAATATTTTAGATAAATTAATTTATACAATGGTGTGTGTATTTATTTTTTTAAGTTTTTGAAATTGAAAAATTTGTTTAATTTCACCAAATGTTCAGATTAAAATTTTATATTTATAGTATAATTTCCAAAAAAATTGTCTTTTTAGAGCTATTTATAGACATTTTCAATTTTTACATTAACAAAATGTTTAAACATTTAAGATAAGGTTCCTCTTAAGTTGTTAATAGTAGAATTAAAAAAAAAATATTCAGCGTAAATACACAATAATTCATATACATATAAAAATGTGAGATAAATTTATTATAAGAATAAAAAATTACTTTTGTATATAACAAAGTTGGGATTTTAGTTACAGCAAAAGCCTTCGTGTTGTATCTAATATTTCTATAGGTAGTGTTATGGACTCATACATATTTTTTTGGATATTGAACGTCAAACCTCCATCCTTTATCAGCTAAAAAATTAAGTTTAAAAACTGAAAACATTGGTTTACATTTAATATCTTTATGGTACTTGCAGATTTTCAAAATACCGTATCAATATCCGTTTATATTAGGTCAGCATAGATATTTATGCCAATCAGCTTAAAACTAAAACCAATCAGCTTACGTGGTTTGAATTGTGGCCTACATTTTTCAAATGAAATTATTGTATTAAAACAATTAAAATATATGTTGTAAAGGCGTTTAATTGTTTTAACAAAATATAAAGAATTAATCCTATGCGAATTAATTTGAATCATATAAAAAAGTTATTTTATATTACCTATCTTCTTTTATTTTTATGGTTAAACATGGATACACGAAATAAAATTAAGATGTATAATCTTTTTCATGGGTTTATAGCTCATACGATAAACATAATATAGGTACATAGGTGCTACTGGTTTTAGTGTCCATTAAATTACATTTTGATTTATTAACTGACCAGAGAATAGTGTAAGTAATAGATATATTAGTTTTATATTAAAAAACAAAAAGTGATAAAAATGTTATCTTTTATAAAATGTATTAGACTGTGATGCAAAATACGAAGGTATAGTAGGTACCAATGGTTATTACAAAGGAAATTAAATACTAGTAACAGCTAACTATACACCTAACCTATGAAACGGTACGTCCGGATGGACAACCCGTATCGTGAATAAATAAAATGCTTATTTGTTTTTAGTTATCACTTATCAAATATCTCTATTACTATGTGAAATGTATGTTATGTTGACAATATTGAGGACTAAGTAAAGCGTCAATTTGTGCCGACCAGACTTATAAAAGTGAGTCGGCACAATCGGAGGCGCTTTGGTTGCGGTCGGGCAATCGCCGGACCCTATATCTGTACAGTGGGATAGGTTATATATATATATATATTATACAAAGTGAATATCAGGCATGGGAGCCGGCCGCCGTCGGTACAGACTTAATCAAGCGGTACCCCGACGACGAACCTGGCTCGGGTCGGACAGCTTATTTAGCTGAAAAGGGCCGTTTAGTGACGTAATGCCGGAAGCTGTTGAATATCCGGCGATCCCGTAGGCTTGGATTGGTAGGCGGCGGTCGATGATCGGTTGGCGGTTATATCCGCGGGTTGGCGTCGTCGCCGCTGGACTATATGTCGACACGGGTTTTATTGCCGTTGAGCGGCAACCACGTGGATAATATGTACTGACGGCGTTGTCGTTGTCGGTCTGCGGGTATGCACCGGTCTCACACCGTGGAGCGGTAGGTTCGTCGGTGTTCGACGGTGAAACGATGCTTGCAACCGTGGGGCGGCGTATCGTCGTTGATCCGTGAGTCGGCACCGGTCTCACACCGTGGAACCGTGGGACGGTAGTTTCGTCGATGGTCGGTGGTCGAACGACGCTTGCAGCCGTGGAGCGGCGTTCTCGTCGGAGGTCGGTGGTCGGACGATGCTTGCAGCCGTGGAGCGGCGTTGTCGTCGGACAGCGGTCAGTGTGGTGGTCCGGGTCTTCTTCTGTCGGAACTCTGGTTTTGGTTGTTGACAGTTTGAAGGCTTGAAGTGGACTGACTAGATTTTTGCTTTGCTTTGGGGGGATGGCTGAGCCGTGTAACTATACCAGGCTTTAGCCTCTACTAGTGGATGGATGTCAATGAAGGTGGTTATTAAAATTGTTGGTCAACCCATGTTAAAGGGTAGGGTTTGATTCTACACTTTGTGGTTGGAGGGGTGTGGGATTTCCCTAAGAGTCGGATGTGGGCATGAATAGAGAAAGAGTTTTTGTAGAACATCGATTTGGATTGGCTATGAATTGAATTTTTGATAGACTTGAAATTTGCTGATTTTAGAAGGACCGAGTTTTTAACGATAGTGGGCATACCCGTTATCGTGCGAATGCCGATGTTTTGAATAGATTCGATACGTTTCCAATGTGAGGGACCGATAAAGGGTGCCCAAAAGGGGCCAGCATAAGAAAGAATTGGAGAGACGTAGCGTTTTAGAATATTGAGTTTTGAAGATTTTGGGACGGGGCTAGAACGATTGAGAATGGGGTAAAGAATTTTACGACGTGTTTCACCAGGTTTGTGACCGAGGTTTCTTAAATGTGGGTACTTAGAGTATGAGTTCTTGTGAAACAACGCAGAAGCCTGACTGGTAATGGTTTCTCTAATGGTTTTTAATCCTGCGGAGCCGCGTAGAATATCATTCCTGACAAACGTGGGGTTGCCCGTGATGGTGCGGAGGCCAATTGTTTGTACAGCCTCGATTCTTTTCCATTGATGTGTCGAAACAAGGGGAGCCCAAGCTGCACCAGCGTATGTTAGAATAGGGATGACATACATTTTGAGAATTAGGATTTTAGTTTTTAAGGGTATTGGGCTTTTCTTATTGACTAGGGGGTATAATATGCCCCTGACAATGGTGGCTCTTTTTATGATACTGTTTATGTGCTGTGTTACACCAAGGCGTCTGTTAAGTGTTACACCGAGGTTTTTCACATTATCAGACCATTTTATTGGGTGATCGTTAATTTTAATTGGAGGAATATTTTTGGTGTTTTTGTTTCCGATGAGTAGTGCGACGGTTTTTTGTTCATTTATCTTTAGGCGCCATCGTTTGAACTATTCTGCGGCCAGATCTACTTGTTTTTGCAGTATGAATGCTGCCCATCTGGCGTTATGGTTTTGGGCGGAAAACATTGTGTCATCAGCAAATAACGCTAGGCTTGCCTTTGGAATTAATGGTATATCATTTGTATATATTAGGAATAGGGTGGGTGAAAGACATGAGCCTTGGGGTACTCCAGAGAGGATTGGGCGGCTTGTAGATGTTTGATCTTCTTGTTTGACTGCAAATGTTCGGTTTTCAAGGAATGAGTGTATGATTTTGATTAAAGCCGGGTGGATAAGCATTTTGTTCATTTTAAAGAGGCGTCCATCGTGCCAAACTTTATCAAAAGCTTTTTCCACGTCAATAAAAACTGAGGCTGTATTGATTTTAGAGTTCCAATTGACAATTATATCATCTATCAGATTGGTCAATTGTTAAACCGTCGAGTGACCTGGACGAAATGCAAACTGTTCTTTCCTAGTTGTTTTAGAAGTGGTTTTTTGGATGTTTTCAAGGATTACCCTTTCGTAGACTTTTGAAATGGAGGACAGCAAGGCAATAGGACGGTAGTTTTCAGGAAAAGAGTGGTCTTTACCCGGTTTGTGGATCGAGATTATGACTGCTTTTTTCCATGTGGAAGGGAAATAATTGAGTCTTAAACATCCATTTAAGATGTTTGTAAGGGTCAATAGTTTATTCTTAGGGAGGAGCTTTAGAGCTGTATTAGTTATAAGATCTTCACCGGGAGCTTTCCTTTTAGGCAAGTGTTTGATGATTAGTTGAACTGAACCGGGTGTTGTGTAGAGGTCGGAAGAAGCGATAGTTGAAGTACGGATGTTGTGAGCCATTTCTTCTACTTCTAAGATGTTTGGGCCGGGGTTTGGCTTAAATTGTTTTTCTAGGGATTCCGCAATGAGTTCAGCTTTAGCTTTTGCGTCGTAAATTAGAGCGTTTGGGCCTCGGAGAGGATGAATCGCTGGTTTTTTGTTAAGTAAGCTTTTGTTTATTTTGAATAGTGATCCGTCACTAGTGTCAAGGGAGGTAAGAAATCTGTCCCACTCGTCTTGTTTATAAGTTTTTAAAATAGATCTGATAAATTTCGTTTTGGCGTTCAGCCTGGATTTGACCGCTGGATCTCTGTTTTGTTGCCACTCCCGACGTAGCCTGTTCTTGACCTTTTTTTCATTAAGTATTTCAGATGGGAGGGTGTTCCTTTTCCGTCCTGTTATGGATTGGTATGTGCATTCTTCGACTGTCGATTTTATGGTTTCTGTGAAAGCTGATATAGCATGATCTATATCCTGGATGGAGGCAGTGCGTGGGTGAGTGTTTGTAGTATCATTGGAGAGTAAGGTAGAGAATTTTTTCCAGTTTACTTGTTTACCTTGTGTAGTCGGTGAAGATGTTGTGGAGGAGCTGGAAAACTCTAGAAGGATTGGGTTGTGGTCTGAAGAAAGTTGATTTAAATTAGTTTGACGAGTGAGCAACGGTGTTCTGATTAAAGCTATGTCTAGGATGTCCGGACGGTGACCGATGTATGTTGGAAAATGAGTTGGAGTGCTAGGTGCCACTATGACGTAGTCGTTTTGAGAAAGATG
>WHPZ01590258.1:0-31658 GCA_016617965.1 Macrosiphum rosae
ACACACACACACACATGTACAGTGTAGGCATAGGCAGTAGAGCTACGCAGTTTAGGTCAAACTTTACCGTGCCATATATACATAATAGACACTATAGGTAGATATATATATATAATAACATTGTGTACATGCCTATTGGCTATTATTATAATAATAGTACGACGCGCGTTTACTTTGTACGCTTCATAATATTATTATTATCTTATCGTTGTTTTCATAATGGACCTAGAAAAATCGTATGCGATACGTATATACGTATATTACATTATAATATCGAGCGGTGTCGTTTTCTTTTTATTATTATTATTTTAATAACGCGGCGGGCGCTGCGGCGACGGAGGAGGGATGATGGCGCATACCTATAGTAGGTAAATCATTAGTATGCCGGACCGAGCGCGGGTTTGGTATGCGGTCTCGTTTCTTCTTTGCCTCCCCCTACACCTGTGCGCGCGCTCAAGTCTACACACGACGTTATATAAGCACACACACACACACACACTCACACTCAGGTATGTATGCCATGCAAGACGCAAGTCTACATTATTATTACACTAGCGATAGTGTGTGTGTGTGTGTGTGCACCGGTGTCGCCACGGCCCATTCATGATGCGTCCGATGCAGTTCGGACGGTCAAGTCTCTCTCTCACTCTCTCTCGGTGGATTTTCGTCATCGTCTCGACGTGATGGCGCGCGACCATTAATATATTATTTATACATCGTAATGATAATAATAATAATAATAATAATATTAAATCAAATCGAAATGTGGCAAACTCCAACGACGGCGGCGGCGGCGAAGGAGACGAGGTCGCGGAGAGACGACGACGGTCGGGTCGCCTTCAAAATAAAAAAAATAACTCACACAATGTAACCTCCTCCTCTCGTCCACCACCACCTCCGCCACCGCCTTCGCGCCGCCGACGGATTTGTTGTTTCGTTTATGTTGCGGCGGCGGCGGTAATAAGAGATCGCGGCGGACGGCAATCAATCGATTTCGTCAAAAGCTATATTATATACGCTGCGCAGGTCCCCACCCCCCTCGGCCACCCAAGTGACACGACGTCGTTTTTATTGTTTTTGGTTTTTAGTTTTTTTTTTTTTTTTTTNTTTTGTTTCTCTCTACTTTTTCACCAGCGTTCGTTTTACAATTTGAAAATAGTGCGCGCAGACGATTGTGGTGTGTGCGCTCGACGGCGGTTTTAATAAACCGACCGCTCTGTTGGACGGCGCCCAAAATCGCGGTCGTAATAATAAAAAGAAAAAAAAATGTAAATCGGTATAGGCTTCGCGTGTTGATTTACTCGTACACAGATTTTTATTGTCATCTCCGCCGCCACTGCCGAACAGTAATTATTTTCGAATGAAAAAAAATTCCGTTTGTAAAAATAACGACGTCCATCAACCGCTCGCGCGTATTACACATTATATACACATCGTGTTGTGTATATATATACCCAAGTATGATATATATATATATATATAATATATGTATACCTACGTACATGATATGGCGTGGGGATTGGGTCTAGTCTATCAAACCGCTCTGTATACGAGCATGTGTGTGTGTGTTTTTTTTAATTTTCATATAAGACGCGTACACACGCCAGATAGTTTTCGGTAACTCGGTATCACATTATAATAATGGTATAATATTATAATGATACAGACGAGCGCGTGTACGCGAGGTACGCATATAATAGTATACGTGTAATATCATACGTATTATACTACTTACTCGTGTACGATCCGTCCAAGTTTTTGAACTCGCATCTCTGTCCCATGAAACCGTCGGGACATCTGAAACAAACGAAAAGCACATTACATTATTATATTATAGTACTATATATTACGACACAAGGGCCAAATGCCCAAACATAATATATGTATAACGTCATAATATTATTATTATAACAGCATTACGGAAATAATAATTTATTATATCATATTATGGTCGTGAGTGTGTGTTGTCCGTGTTGCGTGCGTCTATATGGCACGGCGCGGAGTCTAATCGCCCGGGAAAAATCGAGTACAACAATTAAAACGTTATCGCGATAAAATTCGTATTTCCGTCTACTGCAGCGTATACTACTGCATTAAAGTATGTACAACGTATTTATTATAATAAATATACATATATATTTATACAAATATATATGTACACACACACACACACACACACACGCACGCACCCATACACTGCAAGTCAGTACAATATATTATGTATATGTGTAAGTATGTGTGTATATGGTTAAATTCGCTTTCTGCGCCAAAAGCACTCCTTAGAAAATTACGATGCCCGTTGCAGCAGTGTAAGTATATTGCTGTGTGTCTCGACCTTGTTCCGAATTGATTTTTATCAACAACAAGTCACTTCGTTTGTGTAACGGCCGCGGGTGTAATAATTTCTGTTTCAAAGGCCGTTTGTGCGTGTCTCGTTAATCCGATTCTTTTTAAACGTATAAATGTATAAGTAATATAATACGATTTCCGAGTAAACGTGTACAATTTTCGAACATTGTCTGAAGATTTATGGAACCGTTTCCTTCTCTCTCTCTCTCTCTCTCTCTCTCTCTCTATAAATATACACACACATATACATGCATATTATATATATATATATATATATTACGGTATATACACTATAAAATCGTTTCCCAACACACAAGAAACCCACGTTCCATATATATATACGAGTAGAGTGTGTGCATGTGTATTCGGTATACTCCTCTCTCCGACTGAAATATGTTTATGCATGAGTAATTCAAATGGATTTTTCCTTTTTCAGCGTCATCGTAATTAATAAGCAAATGATTTCTCCGTGGAAAGTTTCGTTTTATTTCTTCGTTAATATTCAAAATTAAATTAGAAACCAAAGGAGAAAAAAAAATCGTAAATAGGTGTACACGATATTATATAGGTGTATGGGTATTATACGTGCAGCGTACAACTCGCACACGGTCATTACTATATATTCGGAAATTGATATGTATGCGAAAGACGACAAAACGTCAGAAAATGTTCTGCGATACTGCAAAATTGTCCACGACAATAATCCACGAACGTTCTACTACGGACTGTTATATATTATCACAACGGAAAAACGGCGAACGCGGTGGGTATAAGCATATTATACATGTATATAATGTCTATATGCATATGTGTAATACGCGGTGGATTTCGCACGTTTATTTTTAACATCTAATCGCCCGAATCGACCGTTTCGGAACGTTAAACTCCAAAGTTTAATCTCGTACGTTACCTATGTATATATCTATACTCACGCATATACACTAATAATATATTCCCTTCCAACAGCGGCTCGCGAAACGTTTTTCGATCCGATGACGGACGGCGCGCACACGAAAGCCGCACGCAAAATACCTATATACGTACGCGCGTCAGAAATCGGTTGTAATGGTCCTTCGAAATATAAGAAAATAATTCATATTTAATACGGAATATTATCGGCGACCCGACACGAAGTTTTGTCTGGGAAGGTCGAGGTTTTTGCTAGACCATAAACTGCAAACAATATCACCACGATCGCGGGTCGCCTATATCCGTAGAGGAAATTCTATTCGAACGTTTGACAACGGAGAAATTCGGAACGTCCATTTGCTAAACGAAGCTGTAACCGTTTGCAAACATCCAGCGTTTGGTCTGTTTCGTTCTAGTAACCAGAACCGCGGTCGACTTTGTCTATACTTTTGCCAATCGCTATCACTATTCATTGTGTTTACTATCACGATTTACTCTGTGTGTCATACACCACGACCACGGTTGAACAGAATACCGCACTAAACCGAGCGCTCACGAATTTCTACGTTTTTAACGTACCTGCAAAACGTTTGCCGCTCCAGATAATTTCCCGATGGCGTTATATTATATTATAAGCACGACCGAGGTAAATACCGCTCTACATTATACCATACTACGCGTGTACAATATATTGTCGAACATACCCACCTACATTATTATTGTGTACCTACAGAGTTTTCCTGCAGACGTCGTCGTCGTGGGGCCGCGATGCGCAGCTGCAGCGGGCGGGTTTTCGGGTGTGCGGTAGGAATTTTTGAAATATTTGCGACCCCGTCGTACTGCTGCACACCACTCGCACGGTGGCGGGCACGGGAGCGGGAGAGCGAGAAAGAGGTCCGAAGGATATCCGTGCTCGGGCATTAAACAGATACGTGACCCGCAATGCGGCCCGGGGATTATGTGTGTACACACACGCATTTAATAACGCCTATGTATATATATAAATATAATAGTGAGCAGTGTGTGCGAGTGCAGTGCGTACACCTATCGTCCTCCCGTCGTCGTCGTATATATTCACATATATTATAACCCGTCCGCCGCCGCCGCCTCCCCCCCGCACCCCGTTCGTTCGTATGTGTATACATATATGCGATATAAGGTACGTGCATATGGGTACGTAAGTATAATGCATACTTGGGTACGTGTACGGTGTTATGCGAGTGTGTGTGTGTGTGTGTGTGCTCTCGTAGCGCCGGCGGTCGACAAAACGCGATACACTTATATATATTATTATAATATATTATATAATATGTAGACGTAGCTGGTATAGTTGGATGTAATAATTATATTGTTATATTACAATTATACAGTGGCACAACCGGGTAATTTTTAAGGGGAGTTGATGGGGGAACGCTAGAAAATCGTCTAACGTAGTTGTAGAAAATATTTTGTAATCTATATAGTGCAAAAATAAAATCAATCTTCTCGGATGCATTTGTTATACTTGTTTTAATTTTTAATGTATACAACAGGCGCAATGTTGTTTTGTATTAATATACACCAGTAATATTATTGTCGATTCATAATGCTTACGGGTAAAAGCTCATTAAATGAATAGAAATTTAATTTAATAACAACGAAAAAATCGGCTCATCCCAGCCGGGTCCTCAAAACATTGGGACATGGGGTTAGTTAATCACAGTATACTAGTTGGGTCTCGGATTGTTTTCCGTAAGTAGTACGAATATAGAATACAAACAAATATAATACACACCAAATATTATATATGATTCAGTGGTTCAAAGTCACTTATAAATAGATACACTTGTAGATGAAGAAGTGCTCTACCACAATATAATTTTTAAAAAAGCTTGCTCATCGCCACTTTTATAATATATGCAAATAAGCTATTATTTTTTCATTAGTTAGAAAAATCAAAAATATTGTCTGTATATAAGGTTTGAAAAGGAAATCTCAAACGATACTATCAAATCGGCCAGTGTCGACAATAGATTCAAATTTAGAATGATTAATGAATCTCATTTAATTTAGTTTAGAATAAATGATAAATATTCTATTAGTTAGAAACCATAAATGGTCGTAAAAGCATCGTTGGGAGTATAGTCACGTTTACAACGGACAATGATAATCGCGGTACAATGTCGCTCTCACTATAAACGCAGTTACAACCAACCGAAGAGACAGTATACCTATGCCTAAAGGGGTACTCTCGCATGTTGCTCCGACGAAATGCACTTTACTTCTGATTTATGCGCAATCGCTGAATAGTAAGGGAGGTATACTACGTGTAAAACTAAATTATAATATTATATACTCACTCGCAGTTATACAGCACAGATTCGCCGATTGCGATGGCGAAACACGTAGCCTCGTTGAGACAATACCATTTGGCGTATACGGTCGGACAAGGGGTGGTGTGGAAGGTGACGTTCGGCCGTTCCGTCGGCTGCAACGGTCGAGGTTTCGGCATCGACCTACTCGAACACGCGTCTGTAACAAAAAAGAAAATAATTAAAAACCAAAACAATAATCAACATTTTAAAATGCAAAATACGTGGTGCGGCACCGACGTACCACCTATATCCAGGGCCGGGTTAAGACTTTAAGAGTACCAGGACAAAGATGATCTCGGGGCTAAGACTTATCCTATTGACTGATATGTCGTAATTATTTAAAACCGACCGTTTTTATTTTAAAATTTTCTTTTCTTTTTATAAAAAGTCTAGGATCCGAACTACGGTTTCTCATATTTTAAGAACAGGAGCCGCTAAAAATTACGTGTGGCCCCGGGCAGGTGCAGCCCTTAATTCCCTCCGGCAAATCCTGCACCTATCTACACGATACACTATATAACAATAATAATAATAATAATATATATATCATGACGAAAAAAAACATGTGTGGTGAATAAGACATCTAGGTAGTTATATATATAATATAATATATTGTGTGCGCGAGTCGTACGAGAACAATGGCCGCGAGCACATACAACACACCTAGGTATATAGAATAAGGGACCTCCCGCGCGACGAGCCCGGACATCCGATATCTCTAGGAGCGCTCGGCGCGTGATAACGGTACACGCACTATATTGTACGAAAACGGAGCCGGATGGGACTATATATTATTATGATATGTTATTATTACGACGACGTATAATAGCGTGCCACCGTGGCAGTCGCGATGTGTTATATGCTGTTTTATTATGTACATGTGCATGTCGCACCCCCGTCCCCCTCCCCCTGGCGTTTTAAGCACACGCGCACAGACAATGGTTTTGCCGGTATCGAGACGCACCGGCGACGACGACGACGACGCGGAGGGTACGGTGGCCACGAAGATTATTATATTGTAACGCGTCGGGCGACCCGAAACGGATGTACGATTTGTATTCATTTCGAGATCATCGCGTCTACGAACACACACACACACACGTTTTTTTGTTTTTCGTTTTATAATGTCATATACGTCTATAATGTACGATATAATACACCTCTTGAAGTGCGTGGGTGGGTGGGTGTTCGTTTGTGTGTGCATGTGTTTTATACGCACGACAAGATTACGAGGAGCTTTTCGTCTCTGGCGTTGAAAGCGATACTACGCTACAGCTATATAATATTATATGATATAATGGTAGGTATATAGGTAGGTCATGTTTCGGTTTATTTTCAACCGGACCCCCGCCGACGAAATGTAAATATATTGTTTTGATCGATAAAATGCTTTCAAATCAATCACAAAAATTATTATTTATCTCGGTACATTTTTTCTGGTATTTTTTAAAATGCTTAGGTCGTACCTATACTTATACTTTTTTTAAGGACATTGACACATTCAAGCCCTGATCATAATATATATGTATATATATTTTTACATTTTAAATCATGTAAATTTATGACATAACTCTGTACAACGGGAGTTGCAAAAATGTGTTCTTCTGAGCATCCCCGAGCGACATAATGTAACCGATCTCGATGGCAGGGTGTCAAGTGGAAAGCGCAAAATCGGAGTGTTCTCTCGCTTCACAGAGTACAAGAAGTTATCATTTTTAAACTTGTTCTACGATTTACCCAAAACATTTATTTAAAAGAAAGTTATATTTGTTGTTTATGTTAAAAACACTTATATAAAATGTAGTACTTAACACATCAGCTTTTCGTATCAATTTTGATAATCACGGACCATAAATTACGTTAGGTACACCCATCTACAAAATATACGTTTATCGATAGCGGTTGTTCGCGATACAGCGATAAAATGATTAAACTACACGACAAACCCAGGTATCTACAGACTGCAGGTATCAATAAGCTATCATAAATACTCGTAAAGTCGTGTCCTACATGTAATATTTTTTTATATATATATATAGATATATTATATTGTTACGTTATATCACCATTTTATCATTAGCCACACGTGTGGTCGGACAATACTTATTATTAATGGCTGAAGTCCGAAATGTTGTCATTAGTCAAAAGCGGCGATGCTTAAACTAGACATATAATATAGCCTGCAAACTGCAACGGATGATACCGCGGAACTTATCATCACTGACCATATTGTATTAATTCGTCATCGGACGGTTTAAAATTCAAAACATAAGTAGATAATAAATAATAACGCTCTCACTGCAGTAACGCTGTTCGTACATGGCATATAATCAAAAACATTTAAATTCGCAAATATGTATATTATTTTATCAACAACGATAATATAATATACTATACACTGAACTATTCGCGGATCCCTTTCGACCGTCGAGAACATATTATAATATTTTCGACCTGGATCGGCGAGTCGCTGAAGTACGTAGGTGGTACACGTATATATATCGACCACGGTTTAAGACATAATAATATTATCTTTAATAGATAAGACCTACACTCGCATCTTAAATCGCGGTACCGAATATTGACTAATATCATATCATATGATTGCGAATAGAGTCTATTATATAACAAATCATATCGATACGTGCGTAGGTTAGGCGTATTAAACGTACGCGTATAAATAGGTAGGTATACTGCAGGGTGTTCGAAAGATTGTCGTGTTGAGGAAAATAAAATAGGAAGGTACCTAGGTTTAATACGGATAACTTTCCGTGTTTTTCCCTATTACGGTAAACGCGTGTGTTCGTGCGTGCGTGCAGTAGTACATTATAATATAAGTATAATCGACGTGAACACGGTGACGGTCGGTAAAACGCGCGTAGTGGTACCTATATAAATAAATGTTCATATAATATTATACGTATATATACTGTATACACATTATACATAGATATAACATGTATATATTATTATATACATACATTGTGTCATGCAATAGTAATTTTCGTAGGGAAATGTCGTTAAGTGTTTATCCGCATTTTTGTTCATATCAATTTCTTATAATATTATTAATATACGGTAATTTATTTAAAACTGGATTCATTATTTTACCACGGTGAACGGTGTTTTTTTCTCTCGTCCATGGGAAATATCGTATTATACACGTATACTATAGAAACTACTCGCTATATATACGTGTACACACATATTATAGAAACCGCCAATTAACCGAGTTTTGGTATTTTTCGAGTTACAGCACCTGTTTATCGTTATTATTATCATTATCATTATATTATTATTACAGGCGAACAGATGAATTATAATAACTCACTGCGGAGTATCCGTAGTGGTTCGTATATTATATACCTATATATATATAGGTGTGTACGAGGAGGAAAATAAGAATCCCGAGTACAGATGAAACCGAAATTCCGCCGAGCGAGAGACGGGGCTCGCGTCGGCGACGACAACATATCGCATGCGTTGTGAGGAGACAATCGTGAAATAATATTACGACGTGTAAACTGCGCGTGACTATAGTGACCTCCTCGCCGGGGCCTCATCTGCACCGGTGCCGGCGGGCTAAATCACACTGTGATAATAATATTATGTAGGTACGTGTGGGCCGAAAAGGAGCGAAAAAGTATTGTAATAACAACACGAGGGACGACGGAGACGACGCTATCTAGATAATATACACACACGAGGGCCGGCGGCGGCGAAGAGACGTGCCGCCGACAAACGGTCTCCGCGAAAATTGCGGTGGTCTCCTCTCCGCGGTATGCCCCGCCGCCGCCGCCGCACGCACACGTTATATTACACCCATATTATGATGGGTAGGCTGCAGGTATGAGATATAAAAATAATTGTGTTGTCACGAGGGAGACGACGGCCGGTGGTCGTAAAAGTCAGACCGTCGGCGGTGGTTAGGTCTTCTAGTTATACAATTATTATAAAGATTCTCGTCTCTCTTCCTCGCCATCGCCACCCCACCGCCACCTGTCGTCGTCCGCTAGACGTTGTCTGTCCGTTTAAAAAAAAAAAACGTCTATATTTTCTTTTCGCATCCTCAAACTTATTATATATACGTGCGGCACTGCAGGTATGTATACAATATTCGCGCTAATGTAATGTTATTACTTATTATATAAAAACGTACTATATAATAAAATACTAATAAAAGCTGGCGAAAAAATATAAATAAATACAAACACGAATAAAAAAATCGGACCGCCCAGAGTATATAATATAGAGTGGTGCACTAAAACACGCGCCGCCACTGGTAGTCAAACCTATTTGTGTGTGTGTGTGTGTGTGTGTGTGTTTTTATATAAGCGCGCGGCGTATGGCGTGCGGGTCAAATAATGTAATTAGTGGGCGGTGGCTGTGGCGGCGGCGACCGGCGAGAGAAGCGCATCGCCGCCGTTCGACGGCAGCACGAAAACGCCACTCTATATTATATACGGTCGCCGAACGAGATTTACGAGGATAAAACAATAAATATAATTAGAAAGACCTATCGCTGCAACGGCAGCAGTCGCGTATAGTACCTATATATATATATAGGTACAAAGCGCATAATATACTTACCGCCGTCCGCCGACCGTATATATATATATCTATTATATTATACGATATATATTTAATAGTGTTCGCGGTGTATACGCAATGCACCGGTGTATATAGGTTATACACCGTGCGCGCGGAGAGTGCGCGTATATATATAATAATATAATAATAGCGCAAATCGTCTTTTCGGCCACGACCTACCACACGGCAGCGGCGGCGGCAGTCGGGAGGCGGTCCAGTGGCGTTTTTTTTTTTAATTCTCTCCTTGCCCAGCACCGCATTTCCACCCCCTCCCCCCCAATCGTCTTCGTCGTCGTCGGGTGCGGGGCCGCGCGTATCGCGTGATTAGCGTGAAAAAGACCGCCGCCAAAAGTAAACACCGCGCCGCGACACAAAACGCGAAGGTATACCTACTTACTTACCAACCCGTACCTGTGTATCTACCCAGTAGGTATACCACCTACCTATACGTAATACATAGACACACGACGCTTTTGAGCTCCTCCCGAAAACGCGGCAGCAGTCGGCTCTGTAATTACGGAGCCGGCGCTTTTTTACGGTACGTTCGGCGGCGGCGGCACAAATGGACAAATCGAAAATTGTTTTTTTTTCTTCTCGTTCATCTCCTCATCTCCTCTCGGTTAATAATCTGGGAAAACGCACCGCGGTCGTCCACTTAAAGGTCTATACACCGCTGCACGGAGTGACGACTCGCCAACAACGCCAAGTACCCACTTCACGTGCGTGTGTGTGTGTGTGTTTTTGTTGTCATTACTCATTATCCAACCAGCCGACCCCCCCCCCCCANACGTGTAATTAACTCGCGAGAGCGGCGTGTGTGTGTAAAATGATTAGATCCCCAGACATTATGTGGTTATGTATCATAAAGTTGTTTGTCGTCTTTCCACCGTCGACACGGCGGTCGCACGACGATTTCCACGGGTAATTCGAAATAAATAACAAATATTATACCAAATCACCACCACTATATTATCGTCGTAAACTTCGGGGTCGCTGTTGTTCCTATGCGTAAAAGCGTAAAACACACGCTCCGACAATCGTCACCAAAACGTTTCATTTCACCGATAATCACGGTTTAATACACATATCGAACGGAATTATGCATATGTATAATATTTGTTAATGTAATATTTATGTATCTATGTGCATGACGAATAATGTACCTGATGCTCTTTATATTTTACAGTTATATGCTATAAAGTGATAAACACTATTGTGTAAAATTACCGTTTTAATTGTTTTAGACGCTTTCAACGATCAATGTGACCAATTTTGAACTTAAATTCTGCTGAGCTATACAATATAGATATATTTATCGAAGATTTCAAGTATAGGTACCTATACTTATACCTACCTATATCTTAAATTATCTTTTGAATTTTCTTATACTATGTCATTTTTTATTTGAAAATATATATATAAACTTTTAACATTATGTACTTACTCGTTTTCTTTTGAATTAAAAAAAAATGATCAATCATTAAAATGGTGTAATAATAAAATAATATATTTTCTGAACTAACCCGAAAGTACCTACCCACTAATTATGGTTGCCTATTTGAACATGTTTTTGCATTTCACTTAAATTCTGTAACATTTTTAGTATTTTTTATACGAAACTTGCTTACGTGCGCCTCGCACACGAAATATTATATAATAATAAATATAAATATTATCTTAAACTATTCCAGAAAATCCCACTAGAAGGCTAAAAAGAAATTGGCTAAGAGGCGAATTAAAACAAAAAAATGTATTAATTATTATAAATCGCATAAGTGCCATACTAATGAGTTTCCCGCTCCTTCCCTCATGTTTTCACTATTATATTTGTTTCTGTTTATTAACCATTTAATTTACCTATTGTGCTTGTGCTATTATCAGTATAATTTGTAAATATTCTTTTAAATACATTTAAAAAAAAAACCAAAAATAAACGATAATATCATATTATATCATATTATAAATTATGATACAGTTTAATCATTATTTTTTCATTTTTATCAAACAATTTTATGGTCATTATACGCACTCGAATGCCATTAAACGATAAAATAATAACATGCAAGAGTTTATAATATTATAAGTCCTATTTAAATATAGCATTATAATAATAATATACTAATTATATACTGAAAACGATAAACTACTAATGTGTCCGTTGCTGTAATATTGTGTGCGGTCAACGTATTTTTCGTATTATTTATTGTGTTTTTTTAACTAAATAATAAAAAGTGTAATATATAATATTATTGTACATAATATAGTATTTATTACGTTATTCACTACAATGGTTTGATAACAAAATATGTTTATTATCGTAGTCGAATATCAATTTATTACGATATAGGTTTATATTATGCTTTTTCGTTTTCGTTTATTCAACAGTAAAAAAAATATTTATGTTAATGTTTATGTATTAAAAAAATCATTTTTCCGTTCAATAATAAATGGTCTCTAAAAGAACTAAAATACAGAACATTTTGAACCGAGTATAATTTTTATCGTATATATATATATGTTTATGTTGGTACTTTATACATTGTTAAGTATAATAATTTTGTTTTATGTCGTCTGGAAACATATTACGTAAAAGACTACTTTCGGTCGAAAGAAAACGCACTATATATTATATTATATACGATGCGAGATAACGTTATATACCTACACGATAAAATAATAATAATATTTTAGACCGAGTTCGCATAAAAAACACGAATACTGGTACACGTCTAACCTACATATAGCTCATAATTTCTATAAAATAATAGGCAGACGGGAAACCTTTTCGAGACCCACAGATTAGATTGCTAACCCATATCCACAATACCGCACTAAATATACTGCAAAACTTTGAGTATTCTATAGGCTATAAAAAGTGTGTGTTTGTGAGAGAGAGAGAGTGAGCGAGAGAGAATGGTAAAGATGCAAGATGCGGGACTGCGGGAGGGGGATACAGCATAATGAATAAACAATTTTTTATTGCCAAACCACCATTAATAAATTACTTACTAATGGTTAGGTCAGAGAAATTTGTTGCTTTCATCTGACAGTATATAATATAGGTACATACATATACAACATATGTATGTATTACATAAATTTGGACGAAAATTATTATTTGTTCAAAAACATATCACTGGCCCGACTTGTTGGTACCTATGCACGGTTAGCGCTTGTAAAGCCGCCGCAACCCCCCGCGGACTTAACATCGAAAATACAATTCTTAAGTATAGCGGAAGAGTGGGGTGACAAATATCGAGTTACACACTTACACGCAACGGCGGCGTTAAAACCGACATTGTACGCGTAGTGTTAAAGCGCTGGGAATACACATAATAATATATTATTTTAAAGAAAGAAAAGGCTTGACCTAGAAATCTCTGTACACCGCAGTTGGTAGGCCTCAAACCGACAGTCGTTTGTTTTAATTCGGTCAAAACACTGCACAGCGGAACAGCTATTACAGTCGTGGGCTTAAACTGAACGCTGTTACGTCAACGGCTGACGATCATATTGGATACGATTAAATTTAGAATTTTCTTTCGGCGGTGCGCGCAGACGGCCGACGTTTCACATGTGATACTCCATTGGAACTTTAATCGAACAGACGCGCCGAACGCCGCTATATACGATCGTAAACGACATACGCGTTATAATTTATAATATAATAATAATAATAATAAAGTATAAACAGCTATATAGAGCGTTATGACTTATGATATTAAACAACTTAACAACACATCATCGTAGAAGCTATAAAAATAAATAATTTAATTGGATTTCTGTTTAGAGTGGCGTAGTTGAAAACGCACGTACAAGTAGCTTGCTTATAATACTATGTTATATTATGAGGAAAGTCGACGAGTAACACATATTTTTTCGTTATTTACACGGTATACAGTGTTTGTGCGTTAATTTGAATTTCAAATCACCGCGTCGGATTCCGATGCAAAAGTGCAACCTATACAAGGTATATATTATAGAATACAAAAACGTTTATGCGCACACGTACAACATATTTTGTGCAACCGACAGTCCGCGAAATATATTATACGTACTTAACGACTGCGTGCGATGAAATGCGTATTATATTGTCGTTTAGAATATAATATAATAGAGATTTCAAAACCAACAGAGACGTATATATACCTACCGCGTCAATAAATTGCGCCGCGTGTGTGCGGTGTGGAAAAACACAATTTGTTCTACTCGCACGATATTTTATTATGTAAGACGACTACAAATATGTATAGGATACACCGTACACACCTATACTACGTATACATATGTTATACGCTCAGCATCACGTCGCGCGCAGGGTCACCGCTCGCGAATATAAACGGTGGCAGCAAAACGTTTATAAAAAATGCTGCACATTATACCTGCTGTATAGTGGTCACGAGCAACAAGTGTTTTGATAAATGATTATCACATTATAACAGTTTTCGGACGATTTCCGAATGGAACACGGAAACAATTTTCTACGGACACTGCCACGGTGCAGCAGGTGGCCCGGTAACAATAATAATATGAGCTCTGAACGACCATCAACAAAAATATATATATAATATATATAGAATGCATTACGACGCGTTTCACCCAAAGTACAAAAAAATTCGAAACCGTATATCACTAGGATTTTTTTACGCAGGTAGGTATACGAAAAATATGTGTAGGTACATGGAGGTCCGTAATAAATAAATATCTAAGGACGTGTCCGTACAGGAATTTCAATTGAGAGGACATGCCGGCGGTAACGGCTGCATCGTGACGAAGGTTCCATTGATATAAACGTTTTTTTTTTTTATTCCATCACCGTCCCCTTTGCGAGCGACACGACACACACACGCCGCCGATACCAATACACATAATACCTAATATAATATGTATAGGTATGCATGTTATAAATGTTATAATATTATAATAATATATGTATATTGTATACGCAACAGCCGCGGCGTCGGTGCAGATTCAAAAAAAAAAAAATGTTTATCGTATAAAAGGCCTAACGCGTTTGGTTTTCTACGTGTGCGATGCTTACGACTGCCCCGACAGCGACGTCGACGACGGGCGATGACGACGTGCCGAAAAAGGGAAATAATAATACGTAGGTGCATATTATAACGTAAAATATCGGTTTTCTGCGTTTTTCGTATATTATGGAAAGAGCGACGGCGGCGGGTGGGATAAAGAGAGCAATAAAAAGTAAGTTGAATACAATCATATTATTATTATTGTTGTTGTCATCGGAGGGAGGAGGCGGAGACGACCGTCGCGTCCAGCTGCGAGTCGTACACACACACACAAACCGACCGAACATAAGCCGACGGCGGCGTATGTGTGTGTGTGCGTGTGTGTGTGTTGATTACGAATAATATATACGGCGGCGGGGAGGGTGTGGTGCCGGTAAATATACACACTATAAGGATTCGGATTGTGTGGCCCAATGTATATTTGGTCGACGGGTGACAAATGACTAATGTCTCCGTATATGTTCCATACGTCTCCACCGTCTCTCCACCACCGTATTATATATATTATTATTATTAAATCGGTGGTGTCCAACGATATTTCTATTACCGCGGGATTCGTGTGTCTGCGTCTGTGTGTGTGGGAACTCCCGCTGATTATTATTTACCTTACCCGAGCGAGGCGCGCGTGAGCCGCAATACATATTATTTATAATTTATATATATATATATATATGACCCGATCGTATATAGAGGCTGCGTAAGTACNGGTGATAGGGTGGGGGTGTTGGGGAGGACGGCGAGAATATCGTAACACACGTATATGTACGCGGGTCCGACCGGTGGCAGGACAGTTTCGGAGTGACGGACGCGGTGGCGGCGAAGGATGGTCCTCCGCCGGGAGCCGGGGGGTCCGTGTGTACAAACAAGCCGCCTCTTTTTGCCGGCTTTTTCGGTCCTATTAATCATGACCGTTAATCGGTTGACGTCCGAAATTATTATTATATCGTATATAAAAGTAAAATAATAAATAATAATAAAAGAAACCCACGCTACGCGCGCACCGTGTGAAAATCGTCGTTACATTGTCGATTATTATTATTTTTTTTTTTTTTACGATTCCATAAAACATTGGTTCCATCATTATAATATACATGGTAGGATAGATGGAAAGTAGCAGTAGTAGTAGTAGTAATAATAGTGTTAATAGTACATGTAGTAGAAGTTAACCATAGTATATAGCTACCTACATATAAATAGTAAAAAACAGTCAATATAGATAACGCGTCTGCTGCTGTCTATTTGGTTTTATATTATATTTTAGTGGGTATGATAATAATATAATAGACACAACGACGACGACGACGACGACGACTGTTTTACGGAGAGGAAAATTTCGACTGCTGTCCTTATAACACACACACTCACACACGAATAACACTTAATATATTGTGTATATTTTTCTCCTCTAATTATTCGCTTCGGATGGTCCGAGAGACTACTTCTCGTTAACACGCGCGCTGGCACAGTTATAAATCACCGAGCTGTTTTTTAAACATATAATATACAGGCGTATAATAATAATGATAATGAAAAGCACCACGGCCGGCGAGAGAGCGAGTGTGTGCGTGTTCGTGTACACACAGTCCGAGAAAAAGGGAACAGCGCACAATTTGAATAAATAAAAAGCGTATAATATAATAAAAAATAATAATAATAATAATAATAATATAATATAATGTATACGGTCCCAGCGAGTGTCAGCATACCAGTTCGGTAATAAATATCACCTGGGCCGTTTTTCGGCGGCCTTTATGTGCCTACACACAGACGTATGGGTACACCTCCCCCCACTCCCCCGCACACAGCCCGCGTATAATATGTGTATGATAATAATAATAATATTATAATACTCGGGCGACACACGAAGCGTTTGAAACGCGCCGCCGTCCGTCATGACACATACACGCACACAGGCAAGCACGGCAGACGGGCACAAACTCGTATACTTATAATATACGCGCGAGCGTACAATGCCCTCGACGTGGCCACCGTTTTTCGTCAGCGGCGACGACGATGGTGGAGACGGTGACGACGACGGTTGCACACACGCGCAGGGGAGTGTCGACGGGGAGAGATTGAGATTATTATTATGAGATCGTCAGACTTAAGATAGAGAGAGAGAGAGAGAGGGAGAGAGGATATCCTGTCCTATTTAAACAATGTCGAGCACAAACACCAGATAACCGACCATAGTTATTATATTTAGTATCACCTGCGCGGCATTTCGGGGTTCGGCACGTTCCCGGGGCACTTGCAGCAAAGACACATAGCATGTGTGTGTGTGTGTGTGTGTGTGTGTAGAAAGTCAAAGATAATGTCTTACTACACAGCTCGCGCCAGTCGGATTCAGAGTTTATACTGTAAACCCGATTAAACGCAGATTTCGTCGGCATCGCATATAACGATACATCATCATACACAGTCTACACTTACTACACGCTATAATATTATATAGTATGAGACGCATAGTGCCAGAACGACTTAAAAAAAAAAAAAAAATGTTTTTAATTTTTCAATCTATTGCGGTTAACGCGTTCTGGAATTATGTACTATTTTACCAAAGCCGAATAATTGGCGCAAACCTACAGACATTTTCCGCTGGCCGAAGTGAAAATGTATTTGATTTCACGGCAATGACATTCAAACGATTTATTCAGAATTAGAGACTATACATATATAGAGGCTTATTAATAACTCTATGCAGATTGTGAAGGATTATGCAGTTTTGGAACGCCGTATATTAACTGCAGATACCATAGTTGGATCAACCCCGACCGAATACTTAACTACCTATATGTTTTGTTATTAAATCTATAGCCCATATACAAATACTAATATTATTAATAATGTCTCGTATTATATCGAAAATATAGACGTCGGTCGTGTCAAATGGTCACGACGGCGGGAAGTTGATTAATAACGAAATCTTTCTTAAATTATTATTATAGTATACGCTCTGTAATCGTTAGGTCTTTAATCGCGTAAACGATATAATATTATATTATGTTTCGTTAATTTCATATTGGATATTAACGAGCACGCCTATCGACTATTATACGTGTGATTAAAACGCGTACTGTTATATGTAATAATTAACCTAACCTATAACTCATCAAAACCATTAATTGACACTTAATAACCGACGACGTTTTCTGACTATTATTATCGGTATCGATTTCTATTTCATAGATGAGTGGCTATGGATAGATAGAGAGAGACAGAGGTAGAGTGTGAATGAGTGTGCAAGAGAGAGATTGCGGTGATGGATTAATGAGAACCGTTTATTTAGTACGCATTTAAAACTCTTAAAGAAAATATACGAGTACGACTACTTCTATTGGGTTTCATTGAATACTTTTTTGTGTTTTACTAATCTCATCGTCAATATATTAGATTTAAATTTTTGATCATAATATTTCAGCTCTATGTTATAATCTTATAAAATGTCCAAGTTTCTGGCATGCTGACAAATGTAATGGAAAAAACTAAAAAACTAAAGATAAAAAAAAGAGTAAAATCAATGTTTGAAATTATAATATTATTTTGCCACGTTTGGTCGTTTGGAAACTTCATGAACAAAATATGTCTACAAAATATAAGTTCTACGCGTTCGTTTCCACAATTTATAAAGAACGTTTTTGGTCGGGGCGTCAGCCGTCTCGGCCGTATTTCTACTGTGACATTTTTTTTTGCTTTATTTTTATACATATATATATACTTATCTAAAATATGGGCAAAAGATATTTGGACGAAATAAATTTACAGAAATGACGTTAAAGTGATTGTTTTCGCATTTTACGGCCGGAAATGAAACGCGCAAAGTCGCTTTTGGTAAACGCCTAAAGTTACGAGGCCAACGATCGGACTTGTTTCTTTCTGACCCTTTAAGGCCATATATTATATAGTTTACTGTCCTACACACACCACACCGGTGGCTGTGTCAGCGGTAAATCGATTTTTGGTATACGCGAAAGACAATAACGCGTCTGTTCGATAATATATTAAATTAGGGTTAGGATGTCTGTATATGATATTACATATTTTTTCTTTTAGCCGTACACATTAAATCCATTTGGTATGAAAAATATGGGAACAGAAGTGTTTAATTTTATTTTGCATTTGTATAGGCATTTTTAATAAATCTTAGCTATCGGAGAACATTTTTAAAATATTTATATACACGATACACTTTGCTAGCGAGTCATATCCATAGTATAATAATATTATTGATGGATGTCAAAACTCACGCGAACATGCTAACAATATGAAACGTGTAGTTTCTATTAATAATGATTAAAGACGTATTGAACATTTCGATATATTTTGATTTTCAAATGCAAATATTGCAAATAATATATATTTTTAACGTATTTTAAAATTTAATACTCGATTGTTTTAATGATGAAATGCATAATACAACGCAAATTTTATACACTTTTACATTTCTTTGGGAAACATGCATTTTTTTATTGAGTTTTTAAGGTCATAAACTTCGTAACACTGTAGAATAATATAATATATATATAGATATAATCTGTTATTATTATGTTGTGTTAATGGGTTAATCTAAAACATGATAAACACACGTGTATACGAGTAGTCGTCCCCCCAACGATTATCGGAAAACCAACAACATGTTATACATAATACGCGATCGCTCGCGGTTAAACAAAACCTTTTTTTGAACACGTTTATTTTTCTCCATTTATTGAACTCGCGTCATTCATACGTTCGAGGTATATACGTTTAGATTGATTTTTTTTTTTACGTTAAATTCAATTCTTATTTATTATTATTATTATTTGAATTTATTTCGAATTAAACGCGGTCACGTTGTGCGCGATTAGCGATATTAATATTCAGCTCCTGCAGTAAACCGGTGATCGTATACCGACATAATAGGGATATACCTGTCGTGCTGCAAAAGCGATTGTTTTCGTACGACTTCTTCGACTGATCGCCGTCGTGTTTTTTTAGTGCGTATAATTTTCGGAAACGTTTCCGGATCGACTATAATATTGTGTATACAATACGAGACATGAATATCGATGATGGGCGGACGGTCACGACGCTTTAAAAAAAGACGAGTATGAAAAAAATGAAAAATAATATTGACATAAGGTTGTAATATTATTTCGGTCACGCGGAACGGTATAGTAATAAATACGACTGCGCCGCCGCCGCAGGTATATATTCGTTTTTTTCGCAATCATGCCCGACCATTACTTCTATAGTCCCCGTATACCGTCGTCTACTACTTACACGCTATATTATATACGAGGCGATCATAACCCTTGAAAAAATTTCATTTAATTTTATTATTAAACATCATAATATTTTAAAGCCAAGTTGTCCCAAACCCCCGAGAAAATCGTCCGATGGATGGTAGAATTACCATGACAGTGACTATATAAGAGCGATAGTAAGATACTGCCTCTACGACGATAGTGTATTATGCCATTTCGCCTCTTATGTATCAAATGCAGATAATAGTTTATAAAATATTTATCAGAAGCTATTAAAACTATTTTTTATCGCTATTTTTGCGGCCATAATATTATATGGGTCGTATAACTGATATTAGTTGGTCCGACCCTACGAATATAACTGAAATTTGTATAGTTATTAATTGCATAGCCATTAGCAGTCTCACCACCGCTATTAGTCGAAAACTTACTGAAATTAAAAAATATATATATATTTTAATGCTTTACGTATACCTCTAATATACTATTAATTGAAAAAATAAATAAAATCCTATAAAAATATGTAAAACTCGTATTCGTATTGTATAGGCTTTCGCTTAAAATAATGGATTTTCGGGATAAGTTCGGTTCTGGTTTACCTCTATACGCTATACCATGTTACCACCACCACTACTTTGGTGGTCGGTGCAGGAGGTGCATATAATAATATAATGGTTATAGGTATAGTGGTGGTGGCGGCGGCGTACAAGTGTCACAACCCCGTCTCGTCCCATGCAAGTTCTTACGTTACACGAGGCCCCCGAAAACCGTACACCGCCGCTTGTGCATGGCTTCGGGTTTTTCGGTGCGGCGCGCGCGCGACACAACGCTTGCGGCGGTCCTCCGTTATTGCGAGCAAGCGTGCGTGCGTGCGCGCGCGAGTATTATATACCGCGACAGGCCTGCGGCGCGTTGTACCGCCGCCGGTGCGAAACGGTACCGGTGCGGTGCGCGGGGCGCTCTTTGCTTTGCTCGCATGAGCTATCCCAACTATTTCGCGCTCTGAATACACGCACACGCGCTGCACGGCCCGGCACAATAACGGACTGCCGGTCGTCTCTTTGCTGCAAACGCGTGTTGCCGTTCCATTAACATTGTAGAGCGAATTGACCTATCGTATCAAACTACTGGAGTTAAGGACATTATCAGTAGTTCGCAAGTTGGCTTCGACATTAAAATTGTCGTACAAGTTATGAGAGTATATATAGGTAAAAAAATATAAAAATGTTCGTTTATCGCCGAACGTATCCCACATGATATGTGTACAGACAATGTTCTTAACTTTTAAAGTTTGGTGATCGGTCACCGTTCGTTCTAATATCGTTTAAAGCTATAGCCAGAGAAACCCGTCGGTTCTGTTGCAGCACGCAAATTTGCCATATGTTTCGCACGGATCGGTGAGGGAAAACTGCAAACGGTATATGCGCCGACGTCACTTTAAACGACTATACGACTTTTACTACTTAACCACTGCGTTTACTATACATGTGTACCAGCTATACCGCGCGTATATATATATACAACTACGATATACCGTACGTTATAAGGTCGGTGACCATCGTGGTCCTCCTCCAACTATCACTACTATATACTGTTCCGAGAGAAGTTTAATTGTGGTGTGTCATACTTATCGCGGATCTGCGGCGGGTCGGAAACGAGAGAGAAATCTCCGACGACTTTGGTTTTCATTGACGGAACCAACAACAATGGACGTGATATGGGAGACGAGCGCGCGCGAACCTGCAGCGGTCCCGGGGGAGACGACGACACGTCCGCGCGGCGAACAATCAACACGTCTGCATACACAGACACACACACGTTTTTAAATGGGAGAAGGCCGCCGCGTTATTATAATATACATTAATACACGTGTGTACGTAATATGTATATAGTAAAGCACTCGGTCACGCGTAATGTTAGGTTGGCATACGTGGGGCCGTGGCGGCCGCCAAACGTGCCGCTTCCTGTGCGCTCCGTTGCCGCCTCCGACGACGGCGACGACGACCGCGCGACGATACCGGAAACGGCGGCGCATATGACGTCGTCGTCTTTTACGTTTTAATAATATTATTACATTACTATTATTATTAACACTTTGGCCCCTCAGAACCAGCCGACACAAACGATTCCACAGTGAAATCCATTTATCCGGCGATATACTCAAAGTTTGCCACTCGACGCATAATCTTATCTGACTATAGTTTGTTTCGCGGCTAGATTATCGTTTATTTCGAACCGTGATGTCAAGAGTTCTAATAGGTAATAATATGACGGTGTGGAAGATACCAAGTATGATGCAACGTATGCCGTCAACGAAACAGAAGTCTAACCGATAACGATAAAACCACAATAAAATATGTACACATTTTTCACCCTCTAATCGTTTTTTTTTCTTTAAATTGTTGTTGAAAATTAAAGAAAACGGTTGACACTTTGAAAAAAAATCTCATGGGTTACAACACTACGCTCGCCGGACCTTTCCACCGGCCGAATTATTATAATAAAGCGTTAGGCCGGGGCTGTGTATTCCGCTGCGTTTTAACCAGCTTGGTCTTGCGCCACACTGCACTCTGATCGAAAAAAAAAGTCCAAACAGTGCAGGTCTCTCGCGGCACGTATACTCTTTTCGTACCTATATTATAATAATATTATAGGCGCAGTGTGTATATGGTCGCTGTTGCTGGTGCTGCTGTTGTTACGTATGTAATAGATATATTATATATCACAATATAATATTTTGTGCGGGGAAATCGCGTATGAGTCACGTATTAAATTCCAAATAAATTACAATAAGGGTCTTCATCGATTGTTCGTCGTATACCTGCAGCAGCTACTACTATGTCGTACACCGCACACGCCGGCTGCCCTGTATACGCACGCCACAGAAAAGCTGCTATAATACCGACGTCGATTATTTCTATATTATTAGTCGCGTATTGTTGTATTTTACACCTCGCGCCGGTTTTTTTTGTTATTTTATACGCGATTAGTGTGCATGAATAATCAACAACACGAACAGCACATGTATACGACAAGAAATAATAATAATATATACTTTAATTAAGGCGTTTTTAACATTTTTCAATGTATGATCGAATTTTTTTGGCTAGACATTCGATATTTCGATCGTTTGAAAATTAATTATATATAATTTCGATACAAACACGTTAAACCTGAGAATAATTGTTTTCGCGGCGTGTATGATATGACGTATTAATAATATTCCGAAAAGAACGAAAACAAAAAGACGGCGAATAGCAGCTGTACTTATATATATTATTATTCTTCCAGACACATGTGGCAGCCGCCGCTTTGAATAGAATGAAAATGTTGCTTTGAAAAATGTTTCTTCAGTGATATTAAACGGAAGTATAATAATATAATATTGTGTAGTAAGTATTTATTACGGTGGTACACTGTCTGGTGCGCGCAGTCTCTGAGGACACATCGTCGCGTAATATTCTTATCGACCTCGATCGGCAATTTTCGCTAGGAAAACTCCGAGCACCACAATATTTTCATTTCCCTTCTATATACTCTGTTGGGAATAAGACTCGTGATAAGTAGTTATAACGCATCGCAAGTTCAACGCGCCCGTCGTCGTAAACGTAATATATCATTCCGACACGCATTGATAACCGCGGAAAACTCGGGGAAACTTATTTGCGGTCGGCAAAAAGTATAATACACAATATACTGCAGATCACACGCGGTTCAAACTTTGGAGGTATTGTTATGATATTATGTGCGTTGGTATACCATTGCATCGTCGCAAACCATAAAATACAATAAAAAAGTGAAACAAGTCGTATAAAACGCGAGCGACTCGAATCGTTTTTATTTATTTTTATCGGACATTACGGCGCGAACCTACACACAAACGACGACCTCGAAATCCTTCTCCACCTCGGCTCGACCGCACATTATTACAATATTATATTATTATTATTATTATATAGTTTCCACGATAATAATTAAATAATAACATTATTACGCGCGTATTTCGGATAAGGCCACGGAGAGAAAACGAGTACCTGCGCGACGCGCGCGGGCACGCCGCCCACCACCGCCGCCGCCGCACATTACTGCGGCGGACAATAAAAATAAAAATACGACGACGTTCCTTATTATGTCGGCGGTTGCCACTTGAGCGCCGGGGCGTTCGCACGGGGTTTTTATTATTATTATTATTCGTTTTTGTTTGATTGAACGGTCGCGTCTTACGTTCTTCCTTTTGTGACCGGACCGACGCACAACAATAATAATAATAATAATAATAATAATATAATAAAACCCGACGGACGACTTCACCAGGAGGTAGTAGGTACCTACTCTATATCTATGCCGATCTCTTAACGACGTCCACGACGACGGATTGTTTTCACGATTCGGTTGTTCGGGCGGTGTGCAAAACACCGCCGCCGCCGATGAAACGCCGACCGGACCGCGGTAGCCTCATCGCCGTCGTCGCTCGAGTTTTTCCGTAACGTTGCGTTTTCGATTGCGGTTCGCCAATTTTCGGTCCTCGTCTTTCACGGACCGAATATAATAATAATAATAATGTATAAGCCGATGAGAACTGACACGGTCCGTACGCCGTCGTAATCGATTTGTCAGTGTATACGCACTTTATAATAATAATATAATATAATATAAATACACGTTGCCGCGGCCGCCGTCGTGTCGTATGAAAAAACCGATTATCCCGTATTATGTATTATATTCCTATTAAACGTATTTTTTCCCCGACCGCTAACGGTTTACGCGTCGTCTCACACACACACAGTGCTGCTGCAGGTATACATAATACGGAGGTACGAGCAGACATTATTAATATTATACGAATACGAGAGACGTATAGAGAGAGCCGCATTCCTAATTATTATACAATATACCTAATGTAATATTAATAATAATAATAATAATAATACGTAACATAATCGTCGGATATTTAATAATAATCGATACTCGGGCGCGCGCGCGCTCGCGCGTTGACCGTGGTATAATAATGTGGTATCGGCGGTAGTGGCGCGGTGACGAGTGTATGGTGTTTGGGGGTCAAACGGGTTATGATTCCGTGTGAGGTCTCGCGGACCCCTCGTCCCGTAGTTGCCTCATCTCAGTGCACGTCGTCCGGCCGGCCGCCACACAATTGTCCCGAAAAGCCCCGCGAGTGTCGGCGGCCAGCCGGTGGGAACGCTGCGGCGGCGGTGGCGTTTGACAGGTTACAACTAGCTTTGGTGGTTAATGATGATGTTATATAGCGCCACAAGGACGACGCGCGAGATGGGATTCGGCGGCGTCGTGGTTTATACCCGTCACATATAGGTACACATATACCTACCTATGGAGGACCTATGATATAATATATATTATACACATCCATATAACAAAAACGGAACGACGAACGTCGCCGAAGAGGTCGGAGTCGTCTCCGTCTGTTGATGTTGTTGTTATTATTATTTTTTTTTTATTAATTTCTTCGACCAGAGTGACAGCTACGGCAGCAGCATCAGTGGCGGCGGCGGCGGCGTTTTTATATTATATAATGACGATTTAATAAAGCCCGTTTATACTGTCGCCGCCGCCGCCACCGACACAACCCCCGCGGATCGTGAGAATATGCGCGCGGGCGGGCCGCCTCTCTCACAAACCGCAGTCGCCGGACTCGGTATGTTACCTGTCTGTGCCCCGCTGACCACCGGTGTCCCCGCGAAAATATGTCAAAACGTGTTTTTGCAACGGGCCGACAGATTTTACGGACAATTTTTTTCGGAATCCTTTCGGCTCCGGGTGGCTGCCGCAGCTGTGTTGACAATGACACTCGAAATATTCCGAAATCCATTTAATCCGATTTGCGATGCATATGTATATGTGCGGTACGCGCATAAACGTACAATATAATAAAAATATTATGTGAGTGTGAATGTACGGACCGCGCGTAATCCTATTGGTCCGTTTATACGGCGACCCAACAAACCTATTTATACGAAACGCGTCGTCGAAAGGATTAAAAGTTCCACTCGAGCGTGTTATAACCGAAGAATTTAATAACTCGATTTATTTTCTATACACGAATTTGTTGCGACAACACTTCGCGGGTTTGTTGAAACGTAGATAATCATTCATAATATAATAATACGCCTCCTAATACACGAGCACCAATTATAATACCTAAATAGTAAATACCGTATGGTAAATAAATTTAAAAAAAAAACTAAGCGAATTCAGTCTATTGTTTTATTGATTATACACACACATATTTTACATGACGTATGAAAGCTCTTTTGTACAAAACTATAAAAATATTATTTTTATTAATCACGAATTTTCTAAAAAGAATATTAATATTGCCAAGAAACGAAAATCTATATTTATGCGTATTGCATCATACAACCCACAAGAAAAAAGTATTTTATTATATGAAGAAACATACACATACAAACACTACACGTAGCCACGTAGGTACCTATTATTGTATTATTTGACTATCAAAGAATACTTTCGTTAAAATTGCATTATTTGTATGAAACGTTTTTTTCAACGTATTTGGATACTTTCAAATACAGGTAGTCAAACGTTTTACCAAATTCCAGCACTTTTACTTAATCTTCAGGATTTATTGTTAACATCCTACAAGGTTTAAAAAATGGCCAATACTACAATGTTTACAACAACAAAAAAGATAATGCATACAAAAGACAGTTCAAATTTATTGTTACGCCCATAAATCGTTTTAAGTATATCTCTTTATGTTATTTTTCAATTGACATTAGAGAGGGCTTATTTCATTAAAAACCAATATAATATAATAAACCTCTTACCTACTGCGGTTTTGCATCTGAAGATTTTTTTTTTTCTACGAAAAGCGATCGAATAAAAGTGAAATGTATATGCCTATATGCATAGGTCTCTAATCCAGATTCGACATGCCAAAAGGTCAGGTTTTTATGTGAAGTAATACTTACTATAATGTATACTAAAGAGAGGTAATTCCGTTAAATACTTGTCACATAATAATATATTATGAACATTTTTCACGTATTTTTTTTTGAGAAACCAACCTACCTAAACTACCACCTACCTATATATAATGAACAACTCTCACTTTTTTATATACGCACTGTTTAGTCTACTTTTGGGGTCGTAATTGAAAAACGTATATACCGATATATCATATTATATATTATTTGAAACGTATAAATACCTAACATTGCAACACCACACACGTGCGTTCCCGTGCTCTATGGCGCCTAAGTCTTGGTCGTTGTATACTTTATAGAGTAGGTATAAAATATAATGACCATTATAATGATACGTATGTACGAGCGGCGGCTAGGGAGTCGAGTAGGCGCGCGTAGGACGAACGCCATCGCGGATGCGCGTTGGCGAAACTGGTCTCCGGCGCAATGTACACACGTAATAATATTATTATATATCATTATATTATTGCATTATTATATAGGTACTAACGTCGTGCAACTGGTGACGCGTTACAGTAATAATAATACACGCCACAGCAAAACGGCCGCCACTCGCCAGTCACTAAATACATCAAAATATATAGGAAACGCGACTTCCCCCGTCGTCAATGTCGTATATTATACGATATCATGTTTTGATATACGTAATACAAAATAATATAATATTATATAGGCACACATTGTATCTGACCTAACCACGATATCGTTATATCGGTTATGATAAAACAAAAAAAGGGTTACGAGCGAGCTGCATATATATATAGGTACGAACGCTCGACCGCGACCAACCCTCTTCGTATAGTTCGGTACACCTATTATACGCATATGTGTATAATATAATATTATGTATATACGTGTTTACCACACGCACAGAAGCAAATCAATCAAAACGCGCGTTCGATCGATTTGTCCGGGCGTTCGGTCTCGTCGAATTTGTGACCAAGTTGTCGGGAGGAAGGAGGGGCGGACAAGGGCCGAGAGATAATAACGGTCTGGGCGTCAGGGATTTCTCGGAGAAAAGAAAGACGAGTGAGAGAGAGAGAGCAATAAAAATAATATAAAACCATCCCGACGATTACTATAATATATGTATATAATATATTGGATATTTGGATATATATATATACGATACGATATTATTATATAATATTATGTATATATTATTATATATTATTATAATGTACGACGATAACTGCTGGAGGATTTTGTAGCCCGGGCCGGCCAGCACAGATCCGTATCTCGTCCAGACCGCTAATGACGCCATACGCGCGCGTTTAGATAATCTTATTATATTGTTATAATGCGAGTGTGTGCGTGTGTGTATACGACTGGAAGCACGCACACACAAGCACGGCGTATACCCGACGAATCTTTATTAGCGCCGCCGAGACCACCTACACCACCGATGACGATATATATGTATATACCTATATGTAATATATCGTAGCAATATATAATAGGACGACCGTGTGTCACCTCCGAGATGGGCAATTAATAATCCGATTTCGATTAATATATAGGTACCTACGCCCGCGCGCGCCGGTGTCGAGGGGTGCTGCGGTCGTCATCGTCGTCGTCGCAGTCGCCGCCGTCGTTGTTACCCGTTAAAACAAAACGGGAATAAAACGTATACCTCTTTAATAATATTATTGACGTCGTCAATTTGATAAAAAAAAAAAAAAAATCAAGAAACGCGTTCATTTATACTCGCGTATCGGTGTACTGCGTAGGCGTAACTAGGTCTTTAAGTTAGGTGGTAGGCTGGAGTCCTGACATTTTTTGTTATGGCATAATCACCCTACATAAATAGTCACCCTATAAACACGGTTCTAACTTCTAACAGTATATATATTAAATACTTTTTTTTGTGTTGGTTTATAAAATAACTAAGACAATAATGATTCTGGAATTTTTTTTTTTACTTTTTATGTTGTACTTTTCTCAAAATGTTAAAAGTTGGAAAAAAAATAGAAAAAAAATCAAATTTATGTGGGAGTGACTGCGTGTTATACACGGTTAAAAACATCTGGCAATAATAGGGTGAAAAGTATTAAGTTTTTTTTTTTAATCGTACCAAATTGACACAAAATTAAAATGTGTGTGTAGGTTTATTCACACGCATATATAAAAATTCTAGTGGGCTTATTAAACGATTCTTCCCCAATACTCAATAGTGATGTGTATCATAGCGAGATACAAAAAAAAGAGAGTCTCCATAGATTCACTCGAGACGGAGATCGCAAGTCTTTCAGGGTCTCGTCCTATACAGTCTTGACGGCGGAGGCTGCGACAGTAGCAGCGGCGGTCGCGCGGGCACCATTCCGCTGCCGCCGCCGACCGGAAACATGCCCAGACGCCGGCACTCTGGCAGCGTGTCAACATACCGCGACGTCTAGTGCCTAGCCCTCTGTACGGCCGCCGCGTCTAGCCCACGCGGCCGCCAACTTTAGCCCACATTGTCGTCGCGACGCCGTTTCCAATTTCTTCTCCTCTCCCGCCGCCCCCGATAGTCGCCGCTCGCACTACCGCAACTACGCGTCGCGTGACCTATCGCTTTTGCCGAAGGCTCGACTAGCGCGGGTCTTTCGCGTCACGATTACGCGTACATTACGCTACAGATGGACACTGCGTATACGATCATATTAGTATTATATTATGATGATATGGATACAGCGAAAAAAGTTCGGGGCGACCGAACCACGCGGATATAATATAACGCGAAAAATTAATAATACGATACGAGTCCGATACGACCGGGGGACAAGGTTGATAATATTATGATATATTATTGTCACGATGATAGGTATATTATTATTGTGTATTTAAGAAGACAGTGGTACTCACGTGTGGTTGACGAAAGGCATACAGAGACTAGCAGGAGGAAATTGAACATGGTGAACGTGGCGGCGCGGTGCAGGCTTTGTGACGACCCGCCGCCGCCGCCGCCTTGCCGCCTCACTGCTTCTTCGGATTCCGCTGTGCGTCTCCGACCTGTGAGCGAAAACACAAAAACATTGATTCATTAGTCATTACACTCATTACACTCGGCGCTCGCGCTGTACATTTCGATAATAATATACGAATCATATCATATCGATATATCATATTACACTTGTGATGAAATATTATAGCGTTTTCCTTCTGTTCAATTTATTCAAACTACACTCCAACCCTGATATTATAACCCACGAGTGTATCTTATATAGTGACATCGTATCATTCGCCACACCGTCAAAATGCTGCACGGTGTCGTTTTTCTCTACGTTCTTATAAATAAAATGTACACTACACCATAATAGTATTATGGAATACGCTATTAGTTTTCATTTGTTGATAACATATTATATCGTAGTAGCATAACATAATATACTATATAATATATGTACAAAAAGTGTTAACTTTCCGATGAGGGGGGATGGGGAGACACCTAAATCTGTGCAAGGGCCACGACGATGGATAAGATTGTGTATATAAAATACGCGAGCGCTGGCGCAGAGATATTAATGTAATATATTATATTATTATTATGGTGCGCGGCGGCCGCCGGCGATGTTTTTAAAAGGTACGTCGAATTAACCGAGTGAAGATAATTGAGGTGCCCACCGCCACCGTTGCTTTGGATTACACCACACTTCCTTTTTATGCTCATTGTCAGTGAAAGCATGTATAATATAATATTATTAAACATCGGGTTTTTATCGGAAACGTCACGCTCGTAAATGATTATCACAGTTTGTACGTACAGTGATATTAAATTATAATTTATAATATACACCACCGCCGCCGAAAACGTCATCGATACGCATTTTTCTTGTCTCTCGGCGACAGAAGAGGGAGGAGTGGGGGCGATTTACTTTTCGTTTATTATAATGACGATAATATTATATTGTTTTCTTTCTATCTGCTGCAACCGGTGCGGCGAACGAACGTGAAAACTCGGCGATATTGACCGGACGCACACTCGCGTGATTTCCACGGGTTTTCTGGGTCGGTAACACGACGACGACGACGACGACAACACGCGTCGTCCTCGTCGCCGTAGTCGCTTATGTATTTTGAAATATGGGTTATGTGCGCGGCATGGAATCCGGCATGAAATTTGCTCGCGTTCCGGTTTGCCCTCCCGATATTATATTATCGCGTTCGGCGGTGCGCCGAGAGTGTAAAATATCGTGTGCGTGTGTGTGTGTGTGT
>WHPZ01590259.1:0-13574 GCA_016617965.1 Macrosiphum rosae
TGGTGCGGGAACCAATTCCATGTTTTTCGTAGGTTCAGACTTCAGATCATAGGGAACCAATACCCCAATCAGCTGATCGAGTTTCGCTTCTATATTGTTCTGTGCTTCTAGTGGACTATTTTATAATTGATAATATAATATGATCATTATATATATTTTTATTGTATTTAGGTGTAACATAACAATTTTTATTAGTTTTGATTTGAACCAATATGAGCACTGCATGCGGGGGTCCCCGTAAATCACGTGACTTTTCGATTCAAACCGTATGCCGTGTGATAACATTTTTCTAATGGGTCGATGGGCAACCATACTATCTTAAATCGTGGTTGTACTACATTTCGTTGTCAACCCCCCACACCCTCCAACCTTGTCATGTCCAGTCCTGTATATTTTAGTCCGTGGTATCCAGTTAATTATCTTAATTAGTGCTACATACAGCATACTGAGCCGCCGGAACACTCAGAACCCTGAGTAGGAGATCGGCGGTCTGTCATTGGTCGGCTGTGTTCGGCGATCGGCAGTGCTCGTGGAAGTAGAGAGCAGCTATTGGCGACGATCACCACTAGCGCTCCAAAGACGGCCGCGACCAGTTTTCGTCGAGCGAGTGGGTCAACTCTCGGCGAATAGAGTATAGCAACCACCATAAATTTTTTTTTTTGTATATGCCTTTAAAATTTTTTTCTCATCGCATTAACTGAAAAGACAGAATTTTTTGTTAAAAATATTTAAAACGTGATTAAAAGTACTTTTAAGCTATAGGCAGTTAAAATGTCAAGTTCTTTTTATCCGTGCAATAAATAAAAATATAGTTAGATAAGTTGGCTAAACTGTTTGGATTTGGACAATATTTTAGTCCACATGAGATGGTAGTATTGAATATCCTGCTAATGGCTTCACTTTTTAGAAAAATCAAAAAATCGTGACCGTGACGTTTAAAAAATTAAACTAAGAAAATCGTAACATAGAACAATAAATCGTACTGAAATATAAATCAATATGCCTATTGATTATTACAAGTTTTTTTCAATAGTTTTGGAACCAACTTCAGTATATCCAACTCGTGGTGTACAAAGAACGTTTGAAACTAGACGACAATACATACACCTTACATCGGCCGTTTTGGACATGGATTTTGAATCCATGATTAGACCTGCAACATTCCTTCCAGGTTATTGTGAAAATATTCAACGTTGGATGGCAAGCAAATACACTTTGAAAATGAATTTCAATGGCGATGAGTCGGTACTATGTCACTTACACGTGGGTAATAATTTCCAATCAAATATAGATGTGCATCTACCACCGAAGAGTGTTGTTCAATCAGATGTTGAATTTTATTGTGAAGAAACATGTAGAATACATCTTAATGGCAAAATCCTGCTGCAGTAGAACCCCGAGTGTGAATTGAAATTCATGTATTTTTGACATTATTTAATCATACAATACTAATAGTCAAATTCCTATTAATTTACTTAATGTGAAAATATTGAATAAAATTACTAAAAATATAAGCCAATAACTGTTTTTTTTTTTTTTTTACAATTAATATTCTTCAGTTTAAGATATAGTATATTATATAATTATGTACTACAAAATTATTTTACAACCATTTAAAATAGTTGATTATTTTTAAAACTGTACAATCTGTATAATATATTTTTATAATAGGTAAACACAGTCAATGGAGAGACTCATAAGAGGGCTTGGTTGAAGAAACTACTCAATAATTTATAGTACTTCAGCATTCAGGGCATGTGGGTAGTAGTCGACTAGTAAGTCACGGCACCAGCTACACTTTAAACGTCAAACAGGGTCAGCTAGGATTGTTTGATGTTTATTGATGTTTTGGATGAGGAGGTTTCAGTGATTCGCTAGTTTAAGGTGGAAACGTATGTATAGACTTTTTGCAACGTTTTTGACTCTCTGAATGAGGAGGTCCCCGTGGAGAGTACCATTCAATACATAAAAAAGATCTTAAGACAAGAGTTAATTTTTTAATTTTTTAATAAACAGGTTCTATACGTCCATACCTACTATATAGTCGAAGTAACCTAGTGGTTTAATTGGGGGGGGGCGGAGTCCCACTTCTCTTTTAAATTTTTTTAGCGTACCCCTTCTAATTTCAAGAATTAATAAGACATTCAAATGTTCGGGGGGACGCACAAATGTTTTATACTTTTGCATCAACCTTCTATTTTTTTTCCAATTCAAGCACTGGGAGTAACTTGATAGTTGCATACACACCACAATCGACACAAGCACCCCTAAACAGGTAAACTCTTGATATAATATATTATTATAATGATGATGTGTTAAACACGGTTTGGAGGCATAAGTATTAATGACTAATCAGTAGGTACATATGTGTGCATCTGGTCACAAAGTAAAATTGTATTTTGGAAGTGTACAATTAAATCCTGCCCTACAAAAAGTAGGGATGCTGTTGGGAATTGGTTTTTATGGCAGTCATTTAATTTGTATGCAATTTAATACCTATTCTTTATAGTTTGTTGCGCTGAGGAATTGGTTTTTGTAAAATTGTGTCTAAGTGAAACTGTTCACAGTTAACATTTTAAATACATACTGTGATTCTAGTATTCTACAGTTCTACAGTGAATTGGAATAATTTAGTTATGGATATTGGATAGAAGTGTACCTACTCATTGATTTATAATGGTTACAAAGTGGCAGTTGCCCTTTCGTAGATAATATAGAAAATAAATCCCCTCTACTATAATTTATAAGATAACAGTGACCGTAGATCAACGTTGTATAAATATACTTTTCATTTTTATTTAAGTTGAGTAGAGATTTAAAATGCAAATACTTTTTTTTAATATTATATTAGGTATTTTTAATTTATTATTATATATTAGTATATTCTCTTACAAAAACAGTGTTGATGACAGTGAACAAACTGTATAAACTATAAAAGTTCTAAAAAATATTGTAAACTATACAACAATTTACTTTTATAATTAATATCAATTTTTAGAATGAGGTGTCCTGATTTTAGTGTAATAAACAGCTCTTCCTATTTAATTTCATTAATATATCAATATTCATAATAGATGAATTGGTTTCAAAATTACCGATTTTAAGTTTTTTTTTTGATAAAAATGTTTGCTGGGTCGAAAAGTTTTAAAATTTAATTCACAATTCCTCATAAATAAGTTGTTCAATTACCAATTAAAAAATTACTGAAAAAACAGTCACAATATTTTGAGTAAGAATTTTGACAAAATCCGCCAATATACTAGTGTTTATTGATTGGAAACTTCCAAATTGTTTAAATAATTAATAATATTATTCCTTTTTATTGTACACTTTAATGACTTAGTAAATTTAAGACTTTAGTAACCTATGTGTCTAATGTACTAAATTATTAATTAAGAAATAACAATTTTATTACTTTTATTCAAAACCATTGTCTGCATTGTCATTAAATTAACTTGAAATTTTAACCATAACATAGTTTGACATACAAGTTGTGTATAAAAAAAAACTGATTTTATCTTATATCTTTTAAATAGATTATAGATGAAATTTAGGATATTTGAATACATATAATATATAATAGTTAACATTTGTCAATAAATACTTGTCATAATAGGTTTTGGGTAAAAACACTAACAATTAAGTAGACAAAAAATAACTTTAAAGGTAAAAGGGTGAAAAAAACTTTTAATGGTCGATAGAAGATGTATGAGCTGAATCAGATGATGTTGAGTAGTCAATGTTAGTTAATGGAAGATAATAATATTATTCCTAATAGTTAACCTAGTTTATCAGAAGCTAGCATGTATTTACTATACCCACAAAATATATAATATATTCCATATATTCAGACGATGTTGAGTAGTCAATATTTATTTATTTGTTTGTTTATATATATACTCCGATTGGCAATTTTATGATTACATTTAAAATTAATATATTAATATGTAATAAATGTTATTAACACACAGTAACATCAAACATAATATAGAAAAAAAACTCAATACCTATAAACATAATATAGTAACATAGTGTATATTATAGTACAACATGTTAGATACTATTATTATTAATAGTTAACCTAGTTTCTCAGAAGCTCTTATTTACTTAATATAACCACAGAATATTTGAAATATACCTATAAGTTATATTACATTTTAATTGCAAATTTTTTAGATTTTAGCTGCACAAAAATCCTGTCTTTACCTATAACAAACAAATTAATATACATATTGTGAATATATTATAAGTGTTACAAAACTTTATCCATTTAACTATTATGTAAAGAACTTAAATAATGAATATAATATATAATACCTATGAGCACTATAAAAAACATATTTACATAGGCTCGAATAAAAAAAATGCATAACATTATGTTATACTCATAAAATCATTGTACATAATATTGTGCACAATATATTTTTTATTAGAAGCTATTCCTACATATTAACAAAACACTTATGGCAAAGTATTTATTTGAAATAGGTAGCAACTTACACTTATTATTGTTGACAAATTAAGTTTATTCAAATAAAATTAAATACTACATTACTAATATTAACTAGGTAGGTATCCAATACTACCTTAGATACCTAAACTATTATGATGATTGATGAATTCGTACAGTCCTGAATTTTTCCAAATAAATAAATAATTTCCTCAGAGATTTTGGGCTGTTTTTACATCACTCACTATTGTTTGTTAATTAAAACTAAAATAAATTAATTAATACTTTATCTGTGAGAGGAAGATTTGAATGCTTGAGTGTTTTAGTAGTACAAGTACCTATAGTAGTATTTTCACTTCCTTCTTCGTTCATACATTATTATCGAAATTGTACCTAGAAATAATTGCACAGTTATAATATACAACATAACAGTTAGCAGTAGGCAAAATCTTACTGTGACATTGTGGTTTGTAGGTATGGCTTACAAAAAATACTGCACTTTTTTACCTACGATTCATATTTTGTTGCGCTGGGAACTGGTTTTTGTAAAATTGTGTCAAAGTCAAACTGTTGACAGGTAAAATATTAAATACATACTGTGATTCTAGTATTCTACAGTGCATTGTAAAATATTTTGTTATGCATATTGCATAGAAGTGTACACACTTATAACTTATTAGTTATTTATAATAGTTTTGTACTATAGTGGCAGTAGCCCTTTCGTAGATAATATAGAGAATAAATCCCATTACTGTAATTTATAAGTTAACAGTGACCGAGATAACAGTGACCATAGATCAACGTTATAAAATTATACTTTTCGTTTTTATTTAAGTTCTCTAGAGATTTAAAACGCAAATACTTATTCTTAATATTATATTATATAATAGTTTAGGCTGAAAGTTCTTAATAAAAAAAAATATATTATATTAGATATTTTCAATTTACTATCAATACTTAATATTTTTTACAAAGTGTATTCTCTTACAAGTTACAATAACAGTGTGAACGAATTGTATAAACTATAAAAGTACAGAAAAATATTGTAAACTTTACAACTATTTACTTGCACGATTAATAAAAATTTGTAGAATGGGGTGTGCTGATTTTATTGTAATAAACAGCTCTAGCTTTTAAATTTCATTATTATAACAAAGAACCAATAGTCATAATAGATGAATTGGTTTCGAAAATGATAGAATTTAAGTTAACATTTTTGCTGAGTCGAAAACCTTGAAAATGTAATACAATATTCCTCATAAGTAAGTATTGTTAATTTACCAACTAAGAAATATTGAAAAAATAGTCTCAATATTTTTCTATAAGCATTTAAGTAAGAATTTTGACAAAATCAGCCAGGGTATCAATTAGTGTTTAGTGGTTTCAAATTGTTGGACTTGCAACTTCTAAATGTTTTAAATAATCAACCATTTTGTAATAATTTATCTTATTATTCCTTTTTATTGTACACTTTTATTTCTTAGTAAATTTAAAGCTTAAGTAACCTATGTGTCTACTCTATTAAATTCTTAATAAATAACTTTAAATTTTAATTTTAATCAAAACCATTGTCTGCATTGTGATTATATAAATTAATATTAAATTAACTTGGAATTTTTACCATAACACAGTAAATAATGGCCATAGAAGCCGGGCTTAAGGATCAATAAAAAAAAAGAAAAAAAAAAATTGTATAACATTACGTTTCATTCATAAAATCATTGTATATAATATTGTGCACAATATATTTTTTATTGGAGGGTATGCCTACAAAAAACAGCTCTGAATTTCTCCAAATAAATAATGTCCTCAGAGATTTGGGGCTGTTTTTACATCACTCACTATTGTTTGTTAACTTAAACTAAAATAAATAAATTAATACTTTATCTGTATGAGGAAGATTTGAATGTTTGATTGTTTAGTAGTACAAGTACCTATAGTAGTCTTTTCACTTGCTTCTTCATTCATACATTATTATCAAAATGACAAAATTGTACCTAGAAATAATTGCACAGTTATATAGGTACAGCATAACAATTAGCAGTAGGCACAATCTTACTGTGGCATTGTAATTTGTAGATACGGCTTACGGAAACCACTGAAAAGTTGAACATAAATAAATAAAACCAAGGTTTTCATTGTGCTCTACTTCAGTTAGAAATTTTAGTGTTTTAAAGGGGCTCTTCATCATCATTCATTTTTATCAAAATGTGGGAGATACCATCATAATTTGACCAATGGAATATTTCATAACCGTAGATCTACAAATTAGTTAATATTCATAAATTATTATTAACTAATTAGGTATTACCTAACTAAATTTATTTACTTTTATTGTCCTTTGGAATTTGTAATAATTTGTAAGTTGTTACTATAAAATATATATTCGGTACCTACAGTAATCACCTATATTGCATTAGTTTGTATTTTTTATTGATTAATTATAAATATATATTATATGATTAAAAGAGAGGTATTAGGGGGTGTGGGAGTCCTTACAGACCAATAACGTTTAACAAGTGGTAGGCTGCTTTTTTTTTAAGTAAACAGAGTCCCACTACTTTTACTATTTTTCCTAGTCAAGCACTGACGTTTAGTATACCAGTTTGGATTTTTACCACAAGATAAAATACGTTGTGTTACCATAATATGTACCTAGTTACTATTATAGTTCAACAACTGTATTACAATATCACAGAACAAAAATAAAGGGGTGTCCACGGTCTTAGAAGATAAGGTCGGACAACTTCCCACCCTCCCGCCAATTTCAATATTTCCGATTATTGATACAAATACATTTCCCAAGTTGCCGCAAAAGCGCTGCCGTTTAGACTTATTTTGAGGTTAAGAACAATATTTATATGGCATTCGGGGTTATTTTTATGTGCTATATTATTTTATTAATTGCTTCGACCATATAAATTATAAACTAGTTGGCCTTGGCTTATAATAAACCAGCTAGTTTATAATATGGTCGAAGGTTATTTTAAACTTGCATAATACTACCATGCCATAACCTCAAAAAAAGTCTGCAGGGCAGCTCTCAATATTGTACAGTGGCCAAATTTTGTAATGGATTTGCCTAAGCGGAATGCTAGTAAATGATGATATTGTATAGTTGTCCGACCTTATCTCCCGAGACTGTGGTTATTGTCTAGAGTCTTCAATCTTTTAAAAAAAACCGTGACCTTGACGTTTAATAATTAAACTGAGAAATCGTAACGTAGTAGAACAAAAGATCGTACTGAAATATAAATCAATATGAGTTTTTGTTCAATAGTTTTGGAGCCAAAGGATCATAATATTACTGGTGGTGTCCATGCACGTTTGTCAATAGGGGAAGGATGTTGCGGACTGCACTTAACATCAGCCGTTTTGGACATTGATTTCGGATCCGTGATCAGACCTAAACCACCTGTTGCAAGTGTCCATGGAATGAATCCAATTTCGGTGGAAAACAAATACTCATTGAAAATTAAATACGGTTTACAAACGTTGGTATTATGTCACTTGCACATGGGTAATAGTTACCAATCAGTTATAGACGTGAAATTGCGTGCTGGAACAGAAGTCAAATTTTCTTGTGATCAAACATGTAGAATAATTCTTCATGGCAATTACATATTACCTACTAATGTACAATAGCTAGTGTATTAATATTGTTTTGTAGGATTGTATGAATTGAAAATCATGTTTTTCTGATATTATTTAATCAATACTATTAATCAAATTACTATTGATATACTAACTGTGAAAATATTGAATAAAATTACTAAAAATATAAAACAATAACCGTTTTTTTTTTTTTACAATTAAAATTCTTCAGTTGAAAATATACTATACATTATTATGTACTACAAAATTATTTTACAAACATTTAAAAAAGTTGATTTTTTTTTTTAATTTGTACTATCTGTATAAAATATTTTTATATTAAGTAAACACAGTCGATGGAGAAACTCATGAGAGGGCTTGTTTGAAGAAACTATTCAATAATTTATAGTACTTCAGCATCCAGGGCATGTGGGTAGTAGTCGACTAGTAAGTCACTGCACCATCTACGCTTTAAACGTCCAACAGGATTACCTAAGATTGTTCGATAGAGATGTTTTGGATGAGGAGGTTTCAGTGATTTGCTAGTTTAAGGTGGAAGCGTTTGTATAGAATTTTTGCAACGTTTTTGACTCTCGGAATGAGGAGGTATCATTCGATACATAATATAGACCTTTAAATGACGCACAAACATTAAGGGACGCACAAATGTTTCATACTTTTGCATCAACCTTCTATTTTTTTTCCAATTCAAGCACTGGGAGTAACTTGATACACACCACAATCGACACAAGCACCACTAAACAGGTAAACTCTTGATATAATATATTATTATTATAATGATGTGTTAAACACGGTTTGGAGGTATAATGAATAATGAATGCATGTGTGCATCTGGTCACAAAGTGAAATTGTATTTTGGAAGTGTACAGTTAATTTCTGGCCACAAAAAATTAAATAGTGGTGCTGTTGGGAATTGGTTTTTTGGCAGTCATATTTATTACCTATGCTTTATATTTTGTTGCTCTTAGGAACTGGTTTTTGTAAAATAGTGTTAAACTTTCGATAATTAAAATATTAAACACATACTGTGATTCTAGTATTCTAAAGTGCGTTTTGTTATTGGTATTGGATAGAACTGTACATACTTATTTTTAATGGTTACTCTAGGGGCTGCTGCACTTTTGTAGATAAATTAGAGAATAAATCCCCTTTAACAATAATTTATAAGATGACAGTAACTGTAGATCAACGTTGTAAAAATATACTTTTCGTTTTTATTTAAGTTAAGTAATAAAATACTAATACTTATTCTTAATATTATATTAGGTATTGTCAATTTACATCAATACAATATTTTTTTTATTCTCTTACAATAATTTTTTTAGTGACAATGAACAATACAACTATTTACTTGTATAAATATCAATTTGTAAAATGAAGTGTGCTGATTTTATTGTAATAAACAGCTTTAGCTCTTTAATTTCAATATTAAATCAATGAACCAATATTCATAATAGATGAACTGATTTGAAAATGATTGATTTTAAGTTTTTTTTCGATAAGAACATTTTTGCTGGGTCGATAAGCTTGAGAATTTAATACGAAATGCCACATGAGTAAGTTGTTCATTTACCAATTAAAAAATATTGAAAAAACAGTCACAATATCTATAAGCATTTTAAGTAAGAATTTTGACAAAATCAGTCAGTGTAACAATTTGTGTTTAGTTGTTGGCAACTTCCAAATTGTTTGAATAACTAAACATTTTGTTATTATATAATTGTTATTATAATAATCTTATTATTCCTTTTTATTGTACACTTTGATGTCTTAGTATATTTAAGACTTAAGTAACTTATGTGTCCACTGTACTAAATTATTAAGAAATAACTATTTGTTTACTTTTATTCAAAACTGTTGTCTGAATTGTGATAAAATAATAGAATATTAAATTGACTTGGAATTCTAACCGTAACACAGTTGAACATGTAAGTTGTTTATAAAAAAAAAATATGATTTTATGTTATAGGTACTCGTATCTTTTGAATAGATTATAGATCAAATTTAGGATATTTGAACATGAATAATATATTATAATTTATAATGGTTAGCATTTGTATATAAATACTTTCCATAACAGGTTTTTGGTAAAAACACTAACAATTAAGTAGACAAAAAATAACCTTAATGGAAAAAAGGTTCTGAATCAGACAATGTTGAGTAGTCAATGTTAGATAACATAAGATACTATTATTCTGAATAGTTAACCTAGTTTCTCAGAAGCTCTTATTTACTTACTATAACCACAGAACATATGAAATATACCCTAAATTTCATATTATATTCTGGTGCTATAATGAATAAATTAATGTACATTTTGTGAATATATTACAAGTGTAACATAACTTTATCCATTGAACTACTATGTATAAAGAACTTAAATAATGAATATAATATATAATATATAATAAGAGCACTATAAAAAACATATTTACATAGGCTCGAATAAAAAAAATGCATAAAATTACGTTATATTCATAAAATCATTGTACATAATATTGTGCACAATATATTTTTTATTAGAAACCATGCCTACAATTAACAAAACACTTATGGCAAAGTATTTATTTGAAATAGCAATCTACACTTATTATTGTAGACAAATTACTTTTATTCAAATAAAATTACAATATTTCAATACTAATATTAACTATGTATAAAATACTTCTCTAGATACCTAAACTATTATGATGATTGATGAATTCGAACAGCCCTGAATTTTTCCAAATAAATAATTTCCTCAGAGATTTGAGGCTGTTTTTACATCACTCACTATTGTTTGTTAACTAAAACTAAAAGAAATTAATTAATACTTTATCTGTGTTAGGAAGATTTGAATCTTTGATTGTTTTAGTAGTACGAGTACCTATAGTAGTCTTTTCACTTGCTTCTGCATTTAGACCCTTGGGCCTTGGTGTGTAGACGAATGTCCAACATTAATGTGAAGACTGAATGGTAACTAAACTTATGTACCTGAGCACCTCACAAACGGTTTTGTGTCGACCTACATAATCATGTCTTTGACCTTTGTGAGTCTTTAGGTTGGGTAAATTTTGAAAAAAAAAAGTATGGCATAATGACAATCACAAATTGAGATATATAGGATCAGCAAAATATGCTGGCCGAACGTTTAGTGCTACAATAGCAGTTGGTATAAAAAGCTGTATTGAATGCAGTAGGTACTTTACCTTGTTTAGCTCATGGTACTGTTCAATGTATTATTGTATTAATTACATGGACATATTTCAATATTCAATCTACTAAATTCAAAAAATACCCGTGGGAATTAAGAATTTAATCAATCATTCAGAAATGCTGAATACCAGAGAAAATATTTACAACTCATGTTAGAAGAATTCACAAACATGAAGATTATTCAAAAACAAATTGTAAATGGAAAAATGATTGAAGTAAATGTTACCTTATGTTAAAATGTTTTAATGGCTGGAAGATAACTATGAGTTATGTTATACAATAATGGGATGACATTACCAAATTAATAGGGAAGCCTTATATTTTATAAACAGGTCTAATAAATTAAGATCCTTAAGAGAATCTTTTTGGAAATTTCTGTAACCAGAATGGAAATTTTGTAATCAATTTTTCTGGAATTTTAAGAAAATATTTTTTATGAACTATTTTAAACATTCAAGTAGATCTAATCGTTTGGATGACTTGAATGACATTTTGACTAATATTAGAGATTTTGACCCCCCCCCCCACCACCCTTAAGTAATGTATGTGAACTATTTACAGAAAAAACTCCTTTAATTTTTCAAATTTAAAAGTTGGGACTGTTGACTACCCTGAGTTATGTTTTCTAGAGAGAAATGCACTTGCCCATGTTTGTGGCTATTTTAAAATGGATGGAAAGCCATAATTGTGAAACGTGTTTAAAGTATAACACAAATCAAAACCAATTAGACCAATCACTTTTATTTAAATATTTTAAAGCATATACAAAAATTGTAAAGTTAATTCCACTTTTGGAAAATTAAAGATACCAAGTACCAACTGATCCATTTCTTAATTATATAAATAATTTGGATGATTTATTTATAAACAGTTTTCCTTTGTCAGCAGTAGAAGACTGCAATGTTGGGAAAAAACTTAAAAGTGTATTAGGCAATAGATATCTTTAAATTATTCTTGTCCTAATTTTGATATTAAAATTTCTCAAAAAACTTTGTACCTATTCGTTTAAGAATATTTCATACCATTAAAAACTTAAATAAAACTATGTTATTAACAACTAGAAAAAACCAAAAATTAGGTATTTTACCCCACCTTTAACCACTGAATAGAATAACTCTGATGAATGATTTAATTTTAATAATTTTTGTATGATAATATGGATTGATGAATATTATCTAAACAAAAATTATATTGTTTCTGAATGAATACCTAATAAATTAATTTATTGAATATATAATTTATTAAATGCTCTGTCTATGAGTATAATAATATGTCTATAGTCATATGATATGAGTATATGACTATAGGATTCGTATCTCATATCTTTATTATCTGTAATTATTCTAATTCTATATATCTGTGACTATAATCACAGCTATAATATACTATATTATCACAGTTATTCTGTGATATTATACTCTATTACTACGCACATGCGCAATAGAAATTTAGGGTGGGCGATCGGTTATTGAGTTTTAAGTGTTCTAGAAACTAGGTGTTTTACACTTGAAGTTTAATATAATTATATTTATATTATAAATAATATAATATAATTTAGATAGGTAATATACTTTGTGTAGAAAATTGTTATTTGCACTGGTAGTAATATACTATTGCCGACTACACAGTTACGGGATGATCCATATATAGTGTAATAGACACAGAGACACTCATAAGTCATATTCATTGATTTTAAGTCATTACAAAACAACATTTTTGGAAAAATATTCTTATTTTTACTATTTTTTATCGTTGTAATTTTTAATTTTTTTAACTATTATAATAATATGTGGTAATAGCATTTGAAATAATATGGAGTGTCTTTAAATGGTTCACAAGACACTGTGCAAGTTCTGGAAAACAGCGCGGTCTGGTGGACAACTGTCACACTTAATGGAGGGATAAATACTATTATAATATAAAGGAATTAAAATATTAAATTAATATTATTGTAATTTATAATATTATTTGCAATAAGCAGTGTTGACATTTTAATATTATTATATAATTTACTATTATTTTCAATTCTTTAAATAGATAAGATACCTAACAGATAAAAAGATAAAAATAATAAGCCAACTCAAATAATTCATATTATTGCACATTAGACAGTCAATACCCAATTAATTAAGTTTATTAAGCTTTAATGTAGTGTTAACACACATTTTTAAAAATGACATCAAATCCAGATATCGTAATACCTTATGGTTTTCAAACCATATATTACCACAGAACAATATAGAATAGACACTCGATCAGCTGTAAGGGTTTACGTATCCCTACGGTATGATGTATTGGACTATAAAAGTTGTAC
>WHPZ01590261.1:0-24659 GCA_016617965.1 Macrosiphum rosae
TAATATAATGATGATAATATATGTGATACTATTTGTCAAGTTAGTCAAATTTCAGTCAAAAATATTCTAGAAAAATATTTATGTGGCGTTTTTTATATAAATGGATCCTCTTATATTATCTACATTATTGTTCACTTTGGATCAGAGTGTGCAGTTTTCAATACGAATATAGCCAATTTTTGTGCGGTGCATCAGACTCATTAGTGTCAAGTGTCAGCATCAGAAGGAATTAATAATATTATTTTGGCCTACAACCCGTAATATTATAACATTGTTCGGTTAAAATATATAGGTATACCTATATCTAATTCAAATATCATCGCATTGTTTTGATGATTTGCTCTCAGCTGTGATGGCTAAACAATTTAAGAGTTTTTTTTTTTTAAATCCTATTGCATAATATACGCAATATAATAATTATACATACTTACACAATTAAACGGAATCCGAAATGTTATTATAAATTACACTCCGGCAATACACTTTGGCTTTTGCCCTTTATTCGGTTATGTAGCTTTTTATTTCTCGTACATCAAGTCACACAAGATTCGGTGGAACACGGTATTAAAAACCCACTTCTATGGGCGCATAATATAATAACACAATAATAACAATAATGGTAGCATGCACTCGTTGGCGGCGGCGGCGTCCATTCAGTCGCCGAGAGATCTTTTCGTGATACGATTTTTTTTTTTTATTTTTCTTTCCTCATTCCCTTGGACCTCTCCTCATCCTTGGTACACGTCTCGGAACACATGTACGCACGCACTCTGGGTATACATAACGCCGTACAGCGGTGTATACGTATATGTTATAATAGTACCTATGTATATATAATATATATTTTATATTATACTTATACAATATACATGCAATACTCGGGCGTATAATGTACGTACCTACCTATAATATTATGTGTGTGCGGTGGCGATGCGTATATTATATACGCGTGTATATAATAATAAAATATAAAGAGGATAAACAACGGGTATAATATTATAGGCCGCGGCGACTCTGGTGTGGATGATTGGGGTCCGCGGAGAGAGGCGGTCACGACGACGCCGGAGAGATGAATAAGACGCCACCGGGAGTCATTAGCCACGATGACTGCGCACCAAAACTTGGGCTGTCATAACACACAGGTATACGCTGGTTTTTACCCGGCTACCGTGGTCCATGTACACTTACCTACCTTCCTATACCTATATATATATGTAATACGTCCTGTCTACCTACATATGTGTGTGTGCGAGTTACAGATATTATATACATATATCATATATTGTGTATAATATATATAGTCCGTCTGCTATCGGTAATTACGCGCATTCGGCTGTCATCGGGAGATGGTTTTCGGCGATAAAGACGTAGGTTCGTATTATACTGTATTGTATTCTCGCGCGGGTTTCGATATCATTCGTGTGTATAATATAATGTTGTGTGTTGTTAATATATATATATATATATATTTATCCCATTACTATGTACATATGTGTGTAAGAGTGTATATATACTCGTCCGTTGGCTCGTATATATAATATAATAATGTGTACGACGAACATATATCATAATATATAATGCCCTCTTGCAGCTAGTCATCGGTACGGCAGCGTGTATATAATATTATAAATAATTATCATCTCGTCATTTATATTAAATTCTGGAACGACACCAGGCTTCAGTGATGAAGGGCGAGAGAATAGATAACATTATTATATAGACGAGAAAATAATATTACGCGCACGACATCCGAAAGCTGTTATGTATATATCGTCAGGATATATACTAATAATTGTAATAATATAATAATATAAATTATAAAGATAATATTATATTGTAGAATATGAAAACACGGACGCCGAAGGTACCTATATACATTTTATGCTAAAAAATAAATCATTACATACTTTTATGTGATGTTTACCCAAGTACAATCAGGTATGGCGATGTTGCATAGACATTCTGGTGATGTGACTTCGGTCAATTCAAAACATTTGCATTGATTCACAATTATTCATAACAACACAGATAATAATGTTATATGTTGACTGTTGCACAATAAACATCTGAATACAAAATAATGGATGATTACGACAACTATTGGGTACGAGGTCTTTGGGGTACGTATACGAAATATAATATATTATTTTAATCGGACCAGTGGTGAAGATATATATATTTTATTAACTCATATAGTATAATATACAGTATATACAGACATAAAGACATTATACCTACTTGTATATTATATTATATTTTATTCGTTTAAGTAAACTATATTAACTATATTATAAAAGTGTATAGGACATATAAATATATCGTTATCTATCTAACGTTTTTTCGTTTATATATCGTGCTATATGGAGGTAGTAGATAGCCAGGTATGTACTACTAAATTTGTCTGTCGTTTACTAGTTGTGCAAAATGTCACTGGTTGAAAATGGTTAAACTTAAAAACCACCTCCTATATAGACTTTAGAGAGTACCCATCAATCATCATGTTCTATAACAGTTGAATAAAATATATGTATTTTTCAACAGCGTTTGACATGACCAAAACCTTCTACCTAAAGTACCGTCGGGTTTGGTGAAATCCGGATTAAAGGTGAGTGGAGAACGTAGATGAAAACTTCCCCGGAGCATAAGTGTCAAAAACAGATAACATTTTTGAAGCATCATTTTATTTTTACGTGTCAAACTACAATTTTAATGAGAGCGTGGAAATATTATATAAAGCTAAATCGTATATTTTCAACTATTTTGTATGTGTTGGAAAATAAAACAAATATAATATATCCTCATATTTTCACTCTTTATGTGTATTTTAAATTTTTATCTGTATAATAATAAACTATAATACTTATCTTATATTATACTTAAATGATATTAACAAAAATCATAATTCTGCGTGGAACTCATTAACTCAATTTGCCAAAATATTGTTGATTTTCTTAAAACTTGGTGGTTGTAAACATATTTTATATATTATTTTTACCACTTTAAAAAAAAAAGAATTGATAACTACATAGTTAAATTCAAAACAAAATTATTTGATTAATTTCATTGTACGAAAAACACCTACTTACCTATATTGACTAATCCATCCTAACTTGTATGTATTATATTATTATTATATTATAAAATTAACAATATAATTATTCAAGTACCTATAGATAAATATATACATATATACAGTCAACTTGAGTAAGATAAAATGTGTAGCCGCGCAGTGTTGTTTACACTCATCTTTATATATCAAATTCAAACATTTAAATAAAATTAATATCTCTGCATCAAATAATATTTCCAAATTTAGTAAAAAGTGACTATCACTACATCCAATACTTCTTTGTCGACTTAACGTCATTATTTTCTAAATCCGCTAAAAATGTTTTCCATCTGACAGTTGTTTTATATATTTTGTATTCCGTGGTTATAAATTGATGCAGATTAAATCCACAAAAATATTGTATATTTTATAAAAAAAAAAAAACACTTTTGAGACGGGTTGTATACCACTTTATATATATTATGTGGGATAAATATGGCAAAAACTTTTGTTGTATGCAAATTCCCCATTTTAGTAAACTTTACTTGGGTAGGTACTTAATATTATTTCTAAATAAATTTTTTAATTTTACTTGTATACCTATCATTTCAGACAAACCACTCATTATATCTAAGGTATCGAGTAAATATAAACAGGTATCGAATAATGAATTGTAAACTAATTTTATTTTATAATTTACTCACTAGTCACTTCAATAATTATGTAATGTGTACGAAGTTTAAATATTTAAAATAAAATAGTAAACAATTTATATTTTGTTTTTAAAAATAACTACAGATAATATAATATTATAATATATACTATATATATTAGTTATTAGAAATTTCGAAAAAAAATATACCTATTGTGTGTTATAATAAATCAATACCCAACTAAAACTCATGAGTTTATACTATATCGGTTTTTTAGTTTTTATTATTTTAAAAGTTAACAAGGTTAGTTTTTCTAGAAAAATGTAATATACTAATTCCATTTCTAAATATTTTTATTCATTTGGTAGAATTATTTTAATACAAATATTTCTTATACCTATTATCTAAGGTTTGAAATTTAAGCATCGAGCAGTTTATGGATTTGTGGCAGTGGGGTGTAACATGGAGTCCAAGTGTTGCTCAGGCACCATCTTAAATATGGATGGGTGGGTATTGATAGAAGAAAAATAGGAAATTGTATTGGTCCGTATAACAGTATTATGAGGGGTAGGTCACCTAAAGTTATTTGGGCAACACCAATTTTTTTTATGATACACACCACTGATTTGTGTAGTTTTAATTTATACCTACTAAACTATTTATTTTTATCGCAGTTGTTTAATATACTTCTGTTGCGAATCAGATTTTGATTTGTAATTCATAAATATTATGAAATAGATAGGTAGAAAACCAATTCCATAAACAGTGTAAAATAATAATATTAAGTTGATTTTTAGCAAAATATTGAGGATATTGTACACTTTGGAATGATCCAATGATGTGACAGTATTTTATCATCTTTATTCTGTATTAGGTCATGCTATGGCCTGCCCCGTAGTTTCACCTATGTATCAGAGTGCTTCACTCAACACAATAAATTCTATGATAAATCATATAGTTAATATATTCAGATTCGTTTATATTTTTCATTCTAACCATTTAAAAACCAAGTTTTTTATTATTTTATTTTGTCTTTGGGGTATTTATCCAGAACCACTCTCCCACCATTTTTACTCCACTGTACATAATAATGTTTAGCCATGTGTCTATGTAGGCATATACCGTGTAGAAATAATTATTATACGCACCTATAAATACTTAGATGCACTAACGCATTATCATCCATTTATCCATTACCTTTCTCGGATGCGGTTTCTGACACCAATTAAATATTTTATATATTATTTAGGAGGTATTCATTATAAGTACACCACATAATCTATACTTAGAGACAGATGATAATTGATCAAAATCAAACCCATATGCCATCAAGACATCATAGGTACCTACTACCTACATTTGGTACATTTAATAAAATAAAACACAAACATTTTGCTACTCACTCGCCGTTTATAATATAATACTGCACGATGCACTTCAAACTTGACACGAAGACCTCGTACAGTCGTACAACACCGTGATTGGTCGTATAATATGGTGTTTAGGACTTAATAACCAACGTGAAGCTGTTTTCAAAAACCAGCTGTTCTACATATGCTTGTTTTCTTTATGTCGAGATGACGGTTTATTTGCCGAAGTCTGCCGTGTCTATAGGTATAACAATAAGTAATATAGTAAATAATTCTCGAGTGCTAATTTTCTGTATTTCGCGTGCCCGTCTCGCAATCGTTTTCAATTCACCACTATATGAACATTTCAACTATAATCCGATTCAACTATATTATTCAAAGGTAAGAGCAGCGTTTATAGTTTTTATAAGTATCTTTATGTTCTGTGAATCTAAATCAAAAGCATTTATTTAAAATTGTCAAACCTTGTAATTAGGTATTCTTAAATTTGAATATATAATAATAAATTAACAACGTAGATATTAAATAAATAAATTATAGTTTCATACATATTATAAATTATAGTTTCATACATTCTAGTGTATTTCATCTGTAGTTGATTGAGAGTAGGAATTTTGGCCATATAAGCTTACATTGAAATATTAAACTTACATAAATGTAATAGCCTACAAGTTACAACATTACATTGACACCCCCACATTGCGATAATAGAAAAACAAAACAATCATAAAATTAAATTCTTTTTTTACATAATATTATGTGTATAATAAATAATATGTACATCGGTTATTTCTACCAATGATGCTATGACACATAGTTTTCTGATTCAATTATTATTGTTTCTATATTAAAAAATGTTTGATAATTTACACTACCTACTATGTTTTGTGAATAAAATACAAACAACTACGATGGAAATATAAATAGGTACTATTACTTTTATACGGGATTCGAAAATTATCTGTGGACATATTTCATAGAAAAACTAATAACTATCAGTCACTTTCTATGCGTAGACTTTTTTATACATATAATATTATATCTGTTACAATATAATTATATTTATACATACAATTATAGCACTTATGTTGTATGGTGAATTAAAATACATTGAATTGACATGTCCGCTATAGTCGGCACAGCGAAGATACACGAGTATAATTTCGAACACAACCACATACAAATTTTGTGTTTTGTTTGGGTTTTGAGATGTATTTTTCTTTTGTATTTTTTATATAATATTTTGTTGCAAAAAAATAAAGATATAATTATTATTATTATTATCTAAGATTTACTTGTACTCGTTTATTTAAATATCTGCAGTGTATTTTCGTTGTCCATTAACTACTATCAACTAGAAATGAAGTAAATTATTCGTAGTTATAATAGTACATAACTATGGTTGTATTCAAAATTACAATTTAAATGTGCAATGTATGAATAGAGCTTAAGTGCACTCATTTCAATAAAAATGTTAAATCCACTGAAAATATCGGCTCCGTTAGGAAATAAATATATAATTTAATATGAAAAATAGTATTCTATAAACAACATTTTTTATATTTTGTTAAAAATATTCATCAACACTCAACAGTTTAAACAACAATTTTTCCGACATCACGTTCAAGTAAGTGATTTAAGAAAAATAATTTATATTCGATTCAGATATATCGTCTAGCATTAGTAGTGTAAGCCCTATATAATAGTTATAAATATAAAATAAATATTGTCAAATCCATATTTCGTACCTATATTAGATAATATATAGTTTGAAATATATTTTTTTGTACAACACTTTACCGAACTGCAGTATAGGTATATACTGTATAGGGACATCGACATCAGTAATAATACATGGGATGAATTTTCAATTTCAGCTTTAGCATTCCATATTAATTATACCTACCTACAAATTACCATCCGTGGATGTTCTCAACACCTCCATCCGGACTCAATCTATATTCGCAATGTCGATATGCAGACCAAAATTTGCCGACTGCAGAGCCAATCACTACACGGCCGAGTGTATAAAATATTTTTGAGTCCCCGAAGTTGTCGATGGCCAGTGAAGTATATTGGAGGCCCGCGATGCACTCAATACTTATTTACCTACATGTTTATATGTAACAATGAAGTATAATATAGTCTGTCGTAATCGTGTTAATAATAACAATACATCTGTACATATTCAAAATGTGCGAACCGAATTTGACGAGTGCTCATAACAATATACATACGTGCTAAATCTCTCTCCATCGATCGTTCGACTTGCAGAGTTGCAACGAATAATAGGCACTCGTGTATACTGTATAATATATGCTATATACAGGGTGATTTACCAAGCATGCTCATCACCATTCTATACCTCAATAATATGCAGTTATTCAAAATCTGATTACTTATTAGAGTTTTAAAAATGTACTTTAAGATTATTTTCAAACTCTTGAGATTTATTGTATTATATTTAACCAATAATATGGCCAGGATAAAGGGTTTTAAAAATATGGGGGCTAAGGTGATTTGAAAATTGTAGTAATTATTATTAATCTATCAAAATTTGTGATTTTTAAAAATGGTCCAAGTATAGTAAACACTAGCTCCAATATTACAAATGATTTATATTTTTGTCAAACCGTTTTTAAGGATCGTTAACCTCAGTACCTATAAACATTTTAATAACTGAAAAACTCTCGTTCGAATTTGGAATTGAATGAAAATATGGAGTGAGCAAGCTTGGCGAATTACGACCATCCTGTATAATATATGTTGTGCGCTTATATCGAGCAGCACTGTTGTTAACAGAGTGAGAACGTGCACAAATATATTTACACAATATAATGTATAATAATATATACACAACGGTGTACAATAATTGCATTTACCAATATATATATATATACTGTTTATTATAATGCGCATACTGTATACGAAATCACGATCGGCCGGTAGGTATACTATATAAATATAATATATATATATAATATTATATTGTAATGCCTTAGGGTTAACAACTCGGGCGGCTATGTAGCGCAGTCGAGAGGTCTTTCGTTATTATAACACTGCTGCAGCGCACGTCATAACGGTTAATTTCTCCACGTGACTCCCCCCTTTAATGGCGGCCAATTCAGTGTTCGTGACATAATACAAAAGGGCGGAAAAACGCCGTCCCTCGATTTTTTCCTACCCCCCACCCAGAAACGTTATTATAACCATTGACCCCATCGACGTCAATTGTCAGATGAGTAGACGCGAAAAAAATGGGAGCTGCAGCAGGGGGAAAACGTATAATTAATTTTCGTAGGGCGTCTCCACCCCAGTTTTCACTGTATTTTTTAATTTTGTTTTTTTTTTTTTTTTTTAATTTATATAATATAACATGTATAGCCTCGGGTTTTACGCGTTTCCCATCATCGGACAAATTACACATTCTTACCGTGTAATTTAACCGGACAGAGTTGTTTGCAGAAGGAGCGGAATGAATAGTTCGCCCGAGTTTATATATTATTTTCGTGTGTTTGTATAGGTATAATATATATTTACTGCTGCCATTGTATGTGCTCACCGTGCATAATATTAACACACACAAACCGTGTAGGGGCGGATAGTTGAGGAGGAGGAAAAAAACAAACAGGATCCATTAATGTTATTACAATAAATTGTGTGTTCGGCGAGGGAAAAAAATGTAATCGGCGTAAAACACGAGTTATATACATATTATATACCGTATACGACGTGTGCTGTGGGTTAAGTATATTACACCTCCTGCACTTGTGTCGACTTCGAGTCGTTTTGATATATCGCGGTCACCGCATATGTTTACAGCACGACCGTACCGTAAGCAATATAGGTAAACCCTGAAAAGTCTTATGATATCGTGAATACGTCGAAAACGAAAATATCGAAGTTATACCTATATAATAATATGTTTAGGTACCTATGTATATGTATAGTGTTTATACACTGCACTACTGCACACGAAACTCAATGAAATTACACTAAACATTCTACTCGAAACGCCTATAAAAAAAACGTCTAATCGTATATTATAATATATAAAATTTGTTTATGTATATGACGTATGCTATTATTGCGATATCGCACGGTGGGTCGTTCCGTAGTAAACGTTTCGTTTCGGTGTTTGTTGTCGATTTTACATGAATATTTTATCCGTCGTGTTGCAGTTCTTTAATGTAAATATATAGTAAATACACTTTAATAGTGTAACGTTTATCAAACCTTGCGTAATTCAAGTTAAAAGTCAGTGACACGAGTAAGTGTGCACGGTAACAACGGCCCTCGCAACACAATCAAATTACATTAAACTTTGTACCCGACAAGTCTAAAAAACGTCTAATTGCATATATGTATATATATTTATTAATAAATTGTAAACATACGTCTAAGTTATATATATTGCGATAGTGTGCGATGGGCCGTTTTCGAAGTACCTAAACGTTTCACTCCGGTATTTGCTGTCGATTTTACATGAATATTTAATTTTTCGTGTTGCAGTTCTTCAATAAATATACACTATAATAGTGTAACGTTTATCAAACCCCGATTAGTTCAAGTTTAGATTCGGTGACATGAGTAAATATGGTGTAAAGTATTTAAACGCGCTCGCAGTGTCGGAAAATGATGGTTCCCTATATTATATTTTCCAATATTGCAAAATACAATATTGCGCGACGACACTCGAGACCCGTAACGTTGAGTGCATTTTTCGATGTCTCGACAAAATAGCTGCTACTATTGTTAGGCCACCAATAAAATAATAATATAGTACTACCTATTAATTTAAAATCGTTATTAAACTAAATAATGTCATGACACAATAGCCGTATACAAAACTATACCTGCAAAAGTTAAAAAAAATAACATTATCATTAGGTACATATTCTACTATTTGTACGATCTATAGTTTTTACAAAGGTTAAAATTGAGTTAACTTATTTTAATCATATACAATTGGTAAATGTAAGATTTTTATAGTGTACACACGTTATCAATAAGTATAATAAACATTAATACTCATTGTATTACCACTATTACCGTATCACATCTTGTGTAATTAGGTATACCTACGTATTGACAATGTATGTGAAATACTAAATTTTATAAACTTACCTCTATATAATTATTATTTCATAATAATATTAAATTAATTAATTGTCATATATTTTTTTAATAGTTCTTGACTACTTATAACAAAACACTTAACAGATAAAATACTATATTATTATTATGGTTGAGACTTAAATCCAGTAAAATTAATTCAAATTTGATATTGCTAACATTTAAAACCATCCAATACATGTTCAAAATGTCTAATGTAAGGTAGTAAGTACTAAGTATAATGTATATGATAGGTACCTATATAAATTATAATGTGTTGATGAATAATTCAAATAACCTCGGGGTTACTATTAAAGAGTTAAATATTAATAAAACGAAGAACATGAATACTGACTAGTTTTCAGTAATGTTATAAAAAGATATTATGTTAAATTCGGCTACCGTATTTATAACTCCCGTGGTTTTAATAGTATTAACTATTATTACATAATATACTTATGTATAAGTAGCCTAATCTTAAAGCTCTTATGCATTATGACTGCAATAATACATTATAATACCTACATCAGGAATTATACTGCCTACACAATTATTATATATATTATAATGCAACTGGTTGTTTTAATTATTTATGAAATTTATTTTTGTCATTCCAGTCATAAAATTTTTATACTATTGTAAAATATTAATCAATAGGTAGGTACATATATATGTACCTATAACCTATATTGGTTGCATGTAAAGGCGTGCCTACTTGTATGGCCAGTGGACACTTTTGTAATGATGTGAGCTGGGAATTAAAATTGGCAGGAAACTGATTTGTTCATGCATTATACCATTGCATAAAAGAAACTTCCAAAAATATTACTCTTGACCATGGCCAAGATCTGCGAAATTGATCGAAGCACGCCTCGCTATGAGCCATTTTGTGGCGGATTTAGGGTCGGGTGAAAATGCATTCAGAAAATTGTTATCAAGTGTCTGTGTGGATTCAGTTATTGCTGCCGATATAATTGATTAAATAATATTACATTTGTGGTTTCTTTGTAATTCTGTGTATTAATGATACGAGTAATAACTAGTAAGTATATATAGTAGATAAAAGGGTAATTTTTTTAAATGATATTGGTACCTATCATACATTTCTAGATTATGATGAGCTTTACGTATGAGTATTTATATAGTTATGAGTTCATAACTATTATTTTTCTCTACCCATTTGAAGTCGTTATAATTATATTTTTATAATGATTTCAAAATCGTTCCGTTCGTTGATTATTATATTCGTTCAATACGTATCGGATTCGCATCATTAAACACACATCATATCTTCACAATCACAATTCTCGAAGCTTCCTTTTTATTTAAATTTTACTCACTAAAATTATACAAACATATTGGTTACGAATTTATTACATTTTAACATTTTTATAACTTAAACAATATTTTGCAACAACCTAAACACAATGCTAGCTTTATAGTGCTATACCTATTTAAATATTTTATTAATTATTCTGAGTACCTACCTAGTTTGTATAACTGTAGGTAGTGAAGTTTGGTACATAACTTGACATTTAAATATTAAAATAATAATATATGATATATAAGAACCCTTCGTGTTAATAAAGATACATTTTAAATTATTTATTTGATATTTTAATTAGATGAAATGGTAATTACTTTCTATAAACTACAGAAAACTAAGTGCCTACCTATTTTACACACGTTACACCATATTATTATCTAAATAGTATGAATTTATAATTAGCAAGGATCATGGATCCAACACCGCCATATACAACTAATGCCTAGTTGACTTAACCACTCAACATAATATCATTCAAGAACCTACACATTTCCAAGACATAAGAAATAAATTATAGATACCAAACATATTTGAAGAAGCTCTCAATGAAGACAGCAACACAAAAATTCTAGATTTCTTAACTAAAATTAACTGTGAATAACTTTTGATTGTACTTTTAACCTGTATAATATATCTTAATTTTAAATGTTAATGACTATGATAGTTTTTCATATAAATATATGTATACATTATACATATAATATACTCAAGGATGATAACTTCAGATGTTGAAGCCTAATATTTTTATTATTAATAATAATAAAAATAATATGTGCATTTACACAATATAATATAACGCATGTACCTTGCACACAACGTAAACCTATATAATACGACGACGGTCAGACGATATGCGCATGGGATGTGATAGGTCGCAGTCTCACTATGAAATCAGTGGACAGTGAATATAATATGTGTGTGAAATGTGAATGGATTATATTATTATTTATTATACATAATATATCAAATACACATATATATTATATTATTATGAATACAATATATCACTGTAATAATAATATTATACTATAAATATATTATAATGGGCGTTGCATTTCGCGAAATACCAAAGTTTCGCGTTTCACGCGAGTATAATGCTGAAAAAAAAATTAAATTAATAATAATAATAACACAATAACGACAATGAAATGGACCGAGTGAATAACATGTAAGGAAAAATCCTAAATCTCATTATCCCGATCCCCCGAACACGATGTTGTCACATGTCTGGTGGCATATTATTATATAGCTGTTGCCGGTTGGCGGGGTCGCCACCGTGTGATTGGGGAGGGAGTGTGTGGCTGGGGAGGGAGGCATGAAGAGATCCGGTTACAGCGGTTGTGGCGTATAATATGTTGCACGTGAATAACGTTGGTTATATAGGTACGTGGTCTTTAAATAAACTTCCATTATCCTATCCCCGTGTTTAGGTCGATATACTCGAGCGGTTGATACTACGCACACATCACAATATAATATGTATTATTATTATACTTATACCCTCGATCGTAATCGGCGTTTGTTACATTGTCACCTTGAGAGCAGTGTACATACCTAAATACGTATTGTCATTATATATATATGTATAACATATAGGTATATGGTAGTTCTTTTGCTACACACAAAATTTGATTCTTCCTCGCCCAGCAACCCTGCAGTGGCGACGGGTGGGTAAACCGCATTTCAATCATTCGGATCTCTCGGAGAAGACACCGTCACTGCCTTCACATACGCACACATGCGCGCCAAAGAATAATGCACGTCTCGTCCCCGATGCATTGTGTCGTCCGTCGTCCGCGAGCGCGATTCTCATCCATTCAACGCTTTCCATTCTCGTGTTATTAGAATAAACCTCCCCTCCCCCCAACATGCCCAACATGCGTACCTGTAGGTACCTGTGTACAGAATCGGTAGAAATTAGAGATGATAACGTTTTCGAATTAAGTAGTGTGCCGCCGAAAACCACATAATGTATATATTATAATATACTATCTCTATCTATATATATATACAGGATACGCGAGAGTATTAGTATATTTATATAATATATATTATACAGGGGGATTCAAAAATAATATCACATATTTGAAAATCGAGATCTCTACAAAGAAGAAACGGTGAGTTCAGGGCTATCTGTCGTCGTTATAGGTGACTTTATGAACTTTCGGTTGGTTGAGGAGATATTTCCACCTCATTTGTCCATCTGTCTGTAATGATTTGAGCAAAAAGTATCCGCCACGATGGATCGGACGCCAGGCTACTCGTGGCAGATCTATTCATCACATCGGGGAACTAAAAGCACGAATAACGTCGGATATTCAAACGGTTACACAAGCGAGATGCTAAAGATAGAGTATAATAATTCAACTACCTGTTATTCGCGTTGATGTCACTCGAGTGTCTCAAGAGACATTTGTAAACATAAATTCTACTGAAAAAAACTTTGTTATGCATACTCTTTACATTGATTAATCCGCCATTAATTACTCAAAGTCCTGTCATGTTTCTTTTGATAAATGCATATTTTCAAATATGTGGTATTTTTGTTTTAATCACCCTGTATATGAGTATACGCTATAAGTGTTCGTGTCGTATTATAATATTGTTGTATACGGTCAGGTGCGGTTGTTATTTCGAGACGTCGTCGTGCCCGGAATCCGAGGTAATGCTGAATGGCATTTTTCTTCATCTCTTTCTTCTTATCTCGCTCTTGGTCAGATATAATAATATAATATACACACTAATGTGTCGAAAAATTATATACGAGATAGATACAACCACCGATACCGCATGATGCAGGACAGGAGGAATTATTGCTCCGAGTGTGATCCTTTACGTGTGTGTCTGTAATATATTATGTTATATAGCTATGGTTTACACGATATCTGTTGTGTATATAGGTATTGTGCGAGCACGCACTGCAACCGGAGCAGCTGCGGTATTAGGGTTAAGCCTCCAAAGTGTTGTGATTATCATACACGGAACAATACTTTAGATCATATAGTCGAGATTTGATTTTTCGTTTTTTTTTCCACTCGGCGAAGACGAAATATAACCATCTACTACATTAAATACATAACACTGTACAGCGGGGATAAGTGAATATAATATATAATACCTTTTTTAATCCATTGACTCGTCAATGTATAGTTGCTATTATGTACGCCGAAGAGTGGAAAATGTTGAACTCGGTAATATTGTTTAAAAGCAAATATTGTAATAACAACAACTAATATAAAACTATAAATTATAAACCTACATAGTACAGATTTATCAGAATTGATTATGAACTATAATATTATATAGTAACCTTACATCACATACCTATCTTAAGTTATAATATAATTCCAAATAATGTATTTCATATTTATACGATCTCCAATAGGTTATTATAGTAATTTATTGATCAAATCATTTAGGTATTTATTTAATGCCTCGTCAAATAATTAATATTTGTTAGCAATTTATTAAAATTTATTAAATGTGCGTGTAGTCTGTTAATAATTCAGACAGAAAAAAAATTTAACAATAATCCGTCTTCACCAAAAATATTTTCAAGAATATATATTGCAGTTATTTAAGTAACGTTTAGTAATGTTGTACTCAGTTTCTCAGAAGATAATGGAAAAAGTTTGAATCTATGAATAAAAAGCCCTAAATGCAGTACATATAAATTATAGACATAAAATATAATCCATTTTGATCACGTTGCTACAAATACAATATTGCATTGCAATAATTAATTAATAATTAATTATAGTTATATTACTTATTTATAACACTTTTACATGGGTATATGACTGTATATATAAGCTTAGATATTATAATATGATTAATTGTTATGATTTTGTATCATCTGCATATGAGTTACTCAATACTGTAACTAAGTAGGTGCTGATATCGTATAATAATGTTAGCACTGTTAGCAGATTTATCATACATAATAATAATATATTATATTAGTTATGTGGAAAATTGTTTCGCATAAATATAGATATTCGTTAAATTATAATATAGGTATCACTACCTACTACCTACTCTGTATTCAGACGGCTTAATACAATTGCAGATTACTGTAATACCTATGTCATGTACGGATAACATGAAAAATCCGTTATACTTTTTTTTTTAATGTATACATATCCAATTGATTTCTCAAGGAGTATAAATTTTACTATTTATTCGTCGATTATTGTTTTGTTGTATTGAGAATTCTCAATTAATCAATTTAAGAATAGGTAATCAATAATCATATAATATATAATGTATTAATGTTAATAATTTTATACCGAAATAATAAGTAAGGTTATAGGATATTTGTTCAGATTCATTAAATTCAGATTCACTAATGACGTGTAAAACCGTTAATGAGAATGCATTATTGTAGGACGTATTAATTTTTCATTAGAAAATTGAAAGTCTTAAATATTATGTCATTATCACCTATACCTGCCTATATATACTGCAGTTATAACGTGAGTTGTGAATTTAAAACTTACAACAAGCGTTCTTTAAAAATCGGCTGCATACACTTATAATAATTAATATGCAATAAGTAACAACCTTGAAAACGAAACTATATTAATTATAAATGTATTTTATATTTCTGTTCCAACGTCACAATAACGCACGTAATGACGTCTTCCGGTACATTCACATAATAATATGCGTAAGCAATTAACGCGATTATCGAGATGAGTAGCGCACTATAGTGCTATAGACGGCAGGATATACACTATATACGACCCTCTATCTGTAAGGGTGCAAATTTAATTAAAAAACAACTCGTCTTACGAGCTTGTTAAATTGTTGTCGTCGTGACCAGAGAATATAATATTATATTCGATCGTTGAAAAAGTGTCATTTTTTAAGTGACGATTCGAAATATAGTTACGGGTGCGAGCGTAATGCCCCAGAGATTTGGGGAGAGAAAACTCGTAGAGATAAAAAAAGAAAAAAGCCCTCCCATAATAATAACAATAATCGTATCGCGTAAAATCTCGGCCATTTTGCCCACGCGCACGCGCACACACAAACGAGTGGTCGGGCTTTTAAACCCCTCACGCTGCAAATGCTCATTAGCGAAGCACCGGGGGAACGCGTCGCCGTCTCGAATCCACCCTCGGGAGCTGTTAAAAATCTGTTGGCTCCGTTTTATATACAGTAGTAATAATAATAATGTAACACGTCGTGTTCGTGTTCGTGTTCAACTACTATATATAAATAAAAGTATAATATATACACACACACACACACACACACACACATATATATATATATACGGTGGCGGAAATATAGTCGGGGTGGTGGTGGTGGTGGTGGTTGTGGCGTCAACGTCAAAAGCGTCTCCCGTACCTCCGTTTTCTCGAGAGCCTCTTGATCGCCCGTCGAGCTCTTCTCCACCGCGTCGATGTACTAAATCCGACGGGACCGTCCTCATCGTCGACGCCACTTACGGATCACACCCTCACTCGCCCCCTAATCCGAACGAACATACTTCTCGCACGACTTATCGCCGCCAGTATAGACGTAGCGCGGAATATATCCTATATATAATATATATTATATAAGTAAGATAATATATAAGTAAAAAGGGGTAGTACCTATATATTATATTATTTATATAGTATACTCGTACGCTATACAACATACATACCGGTGTAGGTACCTTGTGTAAAGAATTTTCTCACACGAATTTGATGTGTACCTATGTAAATAGTATAATATACTATATAGGCAATAATAGACCTAGCAGCGTTTGTTCAAGTGACTTAAGGGCAAAAGAACAAATAACAATATACAATTATATAACTAACTTGAATATTATTTATAGTGACTTTAAATTTTAAACTTCAATTTATAAAAAATAGTTTAATTTTTAACGATATGAAAATGTTTGTACAAATGTATTACAAGTGCAATACAATAATGATATTTATAAAGTATTAGATTATTATAAATGGAATACAAATAACAAAATGTTACATTTTAAAGTATATTGGCTTAAATTTTAAATAACGTATTGTAGCTTACGTAATTACTAATTTGTTTTCTATAATATGGTTCTTACAAATAATTTTAAAAATAATTATAATAAATTGCAATACCGAATTTCAAAATATGGTTAGTACCTACCTAGTTAGTAGTTAATTGTAGGTACATGCGATAAATTTTAAGATTTTGGAAATATTAAACAGAGTGAGGAAACATAAAGAAAACCAATGAACGTTGAAAGGAATTAGATTAAGAGTTTCTGGATAGTTAATTTTATTATATTTGAAAGTTTATGTACCTAACTATATATACAAAATACAAGATTACTTTCTTCTTTGTTCTAGTAGACAATGGTTGCAATAAACTAAATTCAGTCTAAAATGTCCTCGCAGTTTATTTAAATTGGTTTTATTAGAATAATTCATATTTCATATAACCATAGTATTAAATCATATACCTAGCCTACAAATTTTAGCTGGTGAATGGTTAGTAAGCTTTTCAAAAACTAAAGTTTTAGGCCACCGTCAATTTTATGCATTAATGTATAGAGTCCTTATAGGTCCATACGTGTAATTTATATATATAGGTGAATCCACAATGTGCTATGTACTTACCTACGACCAGATACGTATGCAGAAAATATTCAGGGAAGAGGGTTCATAAGTAAAAAAAGGTGGGAAAGTGGCTGCCGTATAAAAACTTTTATTATGAAAACTCATGACGTACTTGTATTCAATTTTCAAGATTTTTACCAAGCAATAAATTTTTATCGGCAATAGTTTTAAAAAAAATTAATGTAAATTGAAAATGGCTCTAAGTCTAAAAAGCTCAAAAAGAGTTAAAATATTTTGAAAATATTTCTATGTATCTATTTGAAATGCCAACAAACATCAGGTGAAAATGTCAAGTGTGTGTCCAGTGTCGTTTTTGAATTCAAATATATTTAAATTCAAATGCTCATAAAACATTAATGTTACTTTCCAGTAAACTTTTTTTATGTTTAAGTAGAAAAACTTATGAGGAATCTACTATCAAATTTTTAATTTAGCTATGAAAAGAAAAATGTTTATAAACTTCAAAATGAAAAATAATTTTCTCGATTTTAACGAATTTTGTCATAAGTTATAGGTACATATAAAATATGAAAAGCATAATATTGTAATCATTTATCACTAGACTTTATTACATTGTTGGACATTGATTTTTATGAAGATCATGAAGGTCGACTTTCACACAGATCTATGTGGACAATGCATATGACGTGAAACGTTTATCTTTTGAAAACATTTCGGGTGCGGAACCCTCCGCGGTATATACAAGTGCCAATTAATGCCAATCGATGGACGCTGATGCGATTTCTCGCAAAAGCATATATTAATATTCTAACATATTTTGTAAAAGGTATCTACTTATTATAATATCGAGAACGTTTTCTAATTGGATTCAGATTCCCGTATATAGGTATATAGCGCAAACCTTTTTTAGCATAATCTCGGCGAGTGTAGATGGTAAACCTGATGTACAAGAAAGAAAATAAAAGCGTTTTCAGTTGGAGAAAAAAAATCCGTCACGTAGCTATTAATAAATATATATATTATATAGGTATACGCGAATTGAGAGTGTTTCCCATTCGAACTATTATAATAAGAATAAGTGCGTGGAGTACACGGAGAGCGAAATAATAATATACACACTATAGCCGGTGGCGAGGGGAAGGGTGGAAATTATGGTGGAGCGGGTGCGGTGGGTGTGAGGAGAAGGTGCCGGTCCTTTGACGAGGGGACGGCGCATTGGCGACGGGTGAGGAGGCGCAAGGGCGCGCGAGCGATATATAAAACGAGCGGTGAACATAATGCGCGCGCGAGAAAAACTGCTGCCGGTGAGGTGGCGGCTGTGTAGTCGGCGGTGGTGATGGCGTGGTGATAGCGTGTCGGTGCAGCGCTCCGATTGAAAAGAGAAGGAAAAACCCATTGCCGTAATGGAGTGGCCGGGACGCGCGCGTTTGCCGACGGGAATACCGAATGAGCCGGCGGCGGCGGTGGCGGCGGCGTCGTCTGCAGCGGAGAGTATTCCGCGCGGCCCCCGGGGACCGTCGAACAAAAGCGGACCCATAAAATGGCGTCACCCCCGTCGTCTGCGATCCCCTCGCCGCCGCCACGGAAGTAATAATAATAATAATAATAATAATAATAATAATAATAATAATGCGTGCGCGACACAAAAATCCGTGTACATAATATAGTATATATGTATTATGGTATTGTGCGTTTTAATCATCGTTGCACCAGACGCCGTCGTATCTATACAGTACCCATACACAAATTCACGCACATAGCATACACAAATAACATTATAACATAACCTAGACACAGCGTATATTATATTACAGCCAAGGTGGATATATATATATCCACCTTGATTACAGCGCTATACAAAGTTAATAAAAAAAACTACCTATGTATGTATAAGATAACAGATATTTGAACAGTCGACCATAGATAATAGATATAATATGAGAAAATTTATCTCGATAAAAACCGATAATTTAAAACTATCAATATCTATAATATTATTTAGCTGAGTTCAAATGTTTACAGTCATACAAGGCCGTATTTGATGGGAGGTTTTTGGGGTTCAGCATTATTTACCAGTTTTGACTTCAACACCAGAACAGCAAAGGCATATTTTCTACCATGAAAAGATTAAAAAATATTTAGGAAACTCATCAGACTAAGGACCGATTTCACCAACACAATTAATCAAGCGGTTAACGCTTAATCGGCTGATAACAGATATCTATTTAACCGGCCAAATTCAGCCGATTAAACTCCGGTTAACTTTAACCGTGATTAACTGTGTTGGTGAAATCGTCCCTAAGTATATTGAAGTATGCCTTTCAAGTTTCAGGTCTTACTAGCTCTTTTGAGTGTACATAGATAATTTAAATCAATTCAGATGATGTGATCAATCTTTTCGCAAAAGAAAAAATAAGACTCCTGAACTTAGGTAATACTATAAAAATATTTGATTTAAACATCATACATTTATTACAAAAAAAAAATCTTATTCAAAAGTATTATTATAATTTAACTCCCCCCCCCCAATGTTTAAATATTACATTTTTACTGCATATAAGTAAAATATATTATGAAATCAAAATTCAAAATATATAACCCATGTTATTGAATGTAGATTCTCCTAAATTCGCCTAATATCTACAGTTCATAAATTAAAAAATAAATTCAAAAGCAACGATATTATAGCTGCAACCATGACCAAAATTGATAACATCATATAAAGAATATAAATCCTCAGTGGTGAACAGGGCCGAAATTATAATAAAAAGCAAAATAAGTCAACAACTATATTGTACCTACCTACATATTTTGTTGCATTTATTTAATTTACTTTGGCCAAAATAAATTATTATTATTATTAAATATATGGAATAAATATTGCGTCCATGACTATAGGAACTGTAGAAGATAGTCTATATGCCTATAATTACCAAATAAACAAACTATACGAGTATAGTCAAATATCTAAAATAAAATTGAAAAATTTATTACATTTTTGGATCTTTCCAATTAATTTTTTAACAGTAACAATGCAGTATCGTTGGCACTTGGAACTTCTGCACATTGGAAGAACAATTAAATAACTTGAGCCGTCCACGCCAATTCAGTTCCAATAATAAAAATTGTTGGGATATGTAATATAAAAATAAAATATATACTAGAACAGCTCCACCCCCTTGCGCAATCCCACCCCACCATCTAATTCAGCACATGTACCTACGTACATATTATTTACTAGTATAGTAATTCATTTTGTTACCTATATAGTGTAAATTTTTTTTGAAAAATAAAACATTTTTTGGCATTATATCTCCAGCACCCTTCTTCCTATATTCAGAAAATCTACCCTTTGCGTGGACTTGTACGAACTTGTTCGTGTGTTTACGTGATCAAGTAATAATATAATACCTACATATCGAAGTGTGTCGACTGTGTGTTGTTGCGTGTACGAGAGAGGGAGGCATTGCGAAAACGGTATTGCACATAATACATTAATATATATATACACTCTCCGCCCTATATATATATAATATACCCTTATATTTATGTGTGTGTGTGTGTGCACTGTACGTGTATACTCGATGGTGCTCTCGGAGGTGCGGGGACGTCCAAAAACGGCGACCCTTTTCGACCCCACGCCCATTTCATTTGCATGATAATCTCGATCGGATGTTCGTCGACGGTCGTTAACTCGCTTTGAATAATAACGAGCGACCCGCCGCCGATAATATACATATATACGTATTGTGTATCGCACGGGGCGCACAACCCCGATATATAGCGTCCCCTCAGCAGCCGCCGCCGAAAAGAGCTTTCCCGGTATATAGGCCCACACCCCTCTATATAATAGTATCCTTGATATTATATTATATACGGTGTACAGATCGATACATTATTCCGTGCGCCTATATATTTTATTACACGCTACAATATCTATATACCTATATTATATAATACACATAATATTACATGTTACATACTATATACATTCTGCGTCGTTAGGTGGCTATATATAGGTATACAATTAATATTATACACCTATAAACACGATTTTCTGCGCATGAGTGTTTATTTATATCGCTTTTTGTAGTTAAGCAAATAGACAGGTCCAGGTCTTTGTATTATACGTGTAGGTACATTTACCTATTAAATTTACCAAGAAAATTGTTGCATATAGTGCAAAAGAAGAGATGAAGTAGTAATCACCCGAGTCAGAATAGGACACACGCCTTTAACCCATTCATTCCTTGAGGTCACCAAAGAACGGGCCCCAATATTGTGACACATGCTATGAAAACCTTTCAATCAATCACTTTGTATCTATGATAAAAAAAGAATTAAAAAATATGCAACAGCTAGTGCACAAAATACACCAAAGTAAGAAATATATATTTAAACCGATATTCACTTCAACATGCGCATTTAAAGAAATATATTTACTTTTCCGTAACATAAACTTAAGTCAAAAATTATAAACAGTAGTAAACATTGTTATTTTGTTTTACTTATAACATGCATTTTATCTAAAAGTAAGCGTTGCTGAACTGTTATAACAAGCATTGAAGCACACGATGATTATGTAATTTTAATACAATATATATTCGCATGTATTATAAATTATAATGGTCATTAAATGTTCAAAATCATTACACAATATTATTATTTCTACTAGCTGCAGGCAGCAAATTAATGTTTAAAATTTTAAATAGTCCTATATATACACTACCTATACAATTTTATAGTCTTCAGCGTAATAATTTAGTAAACTGAATTTAATTCTAATATATATCCTGATTAATATTAATAATAATAATCCTACACCTAGGTGAGTATGACGAGAGATGATAATAGAGATTCCTGCAATTCGGCTGCTGCCTGCTATTTTTTTTTAAGCACATTTTCGTAATTTTTACACAATACGTATAATATAATATTCATATACTTATACCTATAATATTATAATATATTCATTATTTTAAAAATGTAAACCTTTTATTATCATTTATAAAATATTTTTCTGACAGTTCACAATTATCGCAGTTGCTCTCCGTGCCATAAAAAGTTGGTAACAAACCCAACTTATGTATAGATATATCTATATTATATATTATAATATTTAGGAGACGCATATTAGATACCTACTAACTATGTTTTATTATTATTTTGATATCGAGCAGTGGCAGGACAATCGACGGTGTGGACGAGGCGTGGTTTAGGTAATAAAACGGCAAGTATAGTTAAATGCGACCAATAAGAGACCCTGTTGCAGCTTCTCGTTCGCATAATATTATATTATTATATAATAATACCAAATAACCAGATGCGCACGTCGCACAATACATAATAATGTGCCCATGCCCCCCATACCACGCTGGCGAATTAAACGATAATTATATAAACTGGCAGTTGCGATACGGCGTAGGTAGGTATATACATAATACATATTATTATTATATGGCAAAATGTTGGGTAGGTATACGCGTAGGATATATTATTATTATTATTATTATTGTGATTTGTATTGTGTGTGCGCGCGCGCGAGCCGAAGTCGAGCGGCATAATATATAGTAATAATAATACAGTCGAGTTAATAAACCCGAAATGACGGCCGTCTGTGGGGAATATTAACCGTAATGTCAACGAGGGGGACGACTGCCGAAACTAAATATTATACAGCACACACACACACACACACACACACACACACACACACACACACACACACACACATAAACCCATACACATATTATACTTTCGTGTGCGTGCGTATAACATATAACGACGGGACAACGACTGCACAAAAGCCCCCGGTGGTTCAATCGAATTCAATTTGTGACAAGTCCTCAGCCGCCGATATAATATTATATTATTATATACGTACATTATAGATTGTGCGTGCCCGCGACGCGCACTTTTGGACCATTATATTGCGTCGGTGTACGCACGTAACTATATAATGTATATTGTAATAGGTACATTATTATAATGAATAGGTAGGTAGGTATTCGGTAGGAGTGGAGACATTGCAATTCATGTGTAATAGTAATATTATGACGCATGCACATTCAACGTTATAATATTGTAATATTGTTAATAATCGTAGCGCGCGAGTGAGGACTTAATTATTATTAAACAACGCAAAATGGCGAATTAAATATTGAACCAAAGTATTTGATATTTTGTCACTCGAATTAACCACATATTTGTTTATTCCTGCTATCTTTTCTTTTTTTTCTATCGTTTTTGATTTCTGAAGACCAATTCGTGGAATATTAAATGACTGATTGAACAACATTTGAATCATATAAGAGTTGACATTTTTACGGGCAACGAAGTGCTTGGGGTCAGCTAGTACATTATATGCATAATGCATAGACGCATAGTAAAATAGAAAACCTTGAAAACATTGTTCCTTTTTAAAAATATATGCTTTGAAATACTGTCAAATACTCACTCATTCTAACTCAGCCTGGGCATTTAATCATTCCTGCTAATGAATATAACCTCTACTGGTGATGATGAACATAATATACATTTGTAGTTGTATTATGTTTTAAAAAATACTAAATAATT
>WHPZ01590262.1:0-40633 GCA_016617965.1 Macrosiphum rosae
AAAAAAAAAACTACTATTTATGCTTTCCATGTGATCCGTTATGTGGTTTATTCCCATTCCTGGGGCGGCTTCTTCTCTTTTTTAACAATAATTCCCAATCTTTTCGAGCCAGCATGTACAACTGTAGTGCTGCCTTGGCATCTTGAACAGAACTGTGTTCTCCTTCTTGTATGCTAGCTCCAAGAAAATGTAATGTCAATCGTTTTAGACCTGGCGTTCGACCTTCTGTCAATTGCTTAAATTGCCAGTACGTTGAGGTGTCTCTAATCATATGTTTGGGGTGTGAAATCCTCAATACCCTCAAGTCATGTTCTAGTGCATGACCTACTAATAATTTGTTTTTGAGTATTTGGGTGACTTCTTTTTTAACTTTGACAAATACCTCCCCGTGTTCAATATCTTCAGGTCGAATGCCGCTCACCGGCGTACGATAATCTGTCACTGTCGCTGTGGGCTTGACAAACTTATCGTAAATGGTTTCACCTTTGGAGTTAACAATTGAAACACGAGCCAACATATTTCCCTGTCCATCGGGGTGTATGCCGACCATTTCGCAGTCAATCGCTACAACTTCAATATCTTTTTTTTCCTGCCTCTGAAACACAAACAAGAGTGGAAAATAGATTGGTACTAAGTACACAGCAAGTAAACTACACTCATCGGGTTGCAACCATAGATGCTCGGATTAAATTACCTGTACGACGGCATTGTTCAAATTACTGGAGGGCGGAGGTGGAGCGTTTGTGAACTTTATCCAATTGTTGGCGCCGTTGGCGTTCTTATGAACCGCCGATGCGACGTTTTTGTCCATTCTCGGCTGCAAAATCGAGTGATAAGTAAATAGTTAGAAGGCAGTGGAATAATACGATGTCTTACAGGATCGAGTAGTAGGCGAACCATAAACAAGACGTAGCTTTAGTGACTTTAGAGTGGAGACTGTACCGCACCATGTGATCGTGATGCACTGGCGACTACCGGAGCCACGGGGCACGGAGTAAGTAACCCGGGTCTGACCGGCCAGATACGACGTCGTTGATACGTCTTGATAAGAGCATGAACTGCACGACGGATAAAATGTAAAAAAATAGATTATTATGGCAATATTATAGTGATAACAGACCCTCGACGGTCGTGATTTGTACTTTGTTGGGACTTTGGGACTACACTACGGCACCGAGTACGGAGTAGTGACTATGGTGAGTACCACGGCCTACAGGTAGTTAATAATAATATAATATTTGTTGTGACTATGTAAAGGGGAATCACAGAATATTATAATATAATACACAATAACAGTATTTTGGGAAAAATAAAGTAGCCAGTAAGTTGGAGTTAGATCTAAATTAAACGAACGTAAGGTCGGCCCTGAACGGAAACGACATAACCTCGAAACAGTCGAAACATCAAGACCACGGTAGTTGTAGATGGATCTAAGACAATTGGTCCCCGCGAAAAAACTCCACATTCGGACAATTGGCCCCCGACCTGCCCCCCGTATTAATTTTATACTCGATTGGTTACTGGCTTAAAATTTAAATACAAAATATTTTTTTAGCATAGTTATTAGTTGGTATTTTAATGCTGGTAGTGTTATACTAAAATGTTACTAAAAAATGTTGATTGTCTGAAGGAAAAATATTGACGGGGATAAAATTATGACGGGGACCAATTGTCCATATACCGTATTGTAGCATAGATATCTACAACCGTGACAGAGACCGATGAACTAGCCACTAGGTATGATTGTGTAGGAATTTCGTATTATCTATTTTAGGTTATATTTAATGTGTCTTTTAAAATAAAATACAAGACACAAGTATAATATAACAATCACAATAATTAAATTGGTAGCGATAATAATAATAATAATAATAATAATGACGATGACGATTGACGATAAGTCGTTGCCATCATCGCCGCAAATTTAAATGTTTGAATAACGATAATATTATTATTATTTATTATCGGACAGTACCGATCCGCGAAATCGTGACTCGCCAGTCGCCGCTCACGACTCGTTCCAGCGTCGTCGTTGTTGTCACTCGTCGACTGTCGTCCGTCGTACAGAAATAGTTGGCGAATAGTAGTCGGTCTTCTACTTATCACACACCAAGACCAAATACTTGCCGACTGAAATAATATCAACATTAGAAGTTTCGGGGAAAAGCCGCGTTCGTCATCGCCGAACAAGTAAGTAAGTGCGTTTAAGATTAATATGCACCCAACTATACCCAAGTCGTGCGTAATCGTTTCAACTTTCTAGGCTGTGGACTCGACTTGGGTCCACAGTCGCCCCATTTCACTTTCGTACCGATTTATTTTTTCATTCCGACCTAGGTACTCCTTCCAAAATATTACAATAATAATAACCGTTCGAATATTGTTACCCACCTACCTACACACACACACATACACACACACACACACGCACACACACACACACACACACGCACCACACATGCGGCAGTCTAATTTACGTACATAATAGTTAAGTTTCTATAGTAGCCGCTGCCACAGTGTACACAAATCATTGTACCTACTCGTGTCTCGTAATAATAATAGATCGTTCCTGTCGATCATCGCCTCGAGGGAGACTTTTACTTAATCAATTTCCCGGTGGCGCGTCGCCTATTGTGTGTGCTCTGTGCAGTTACTATTCCGACCGTTGCCGTCCAACACTGCAACTGACTGACTGTGGGCTCCAAGGTAATGATGCCCCTTGGGGTGTGTTGTGTGTTTTGTCAACAAAGCCAACTTTCACGGTCCACTGACTCCTTCCCACACATTATGCACGTTATGTGTTTTGTACCTAATGTATATAGTAGGTTGTATTATAGTGCTGCACTGCTCTTACCTGTTAGATATTGTGTTTGGTCGAAAAATATTTCACCCTGTCCGACGCTAAATTTTCAACACGGCCAGTCTGTACGCTCATCGTTGTATAGGTAATGTTTGTCAATCGTCCAATGCACCGTTATTGTTGTTTGAATTCTCACGAGAATGTACTAGGTAAATTCTATACCTAATACTTTGTTTTTGGGCTATTTTAGTTTGGTTTTGTTGATGTAAAACAAAATGAAAGGCTTAACTTTTTCTTAAGGTTAGGTTTGCTTTCAGATTTCACCTCGGATTCAATATAAGTCATATATATTGTAAAAGTTTTTATATTTACCACCACATAAATAAAACAAACATAAATATCTATTGGCTATTATCATTGGGTACATAATATTGTAAGGTATGCTATAATACTATGATATATTATTAAAAAGCTTCTCAAAGTTACATTGTGGCAAGGTGTGTTAGGTATCCATATGACATTTGTATTGTTTATAAACTAAAATTATAATTTTAAACAAAATAGGTGGTAAATATAAATTATAATTTGGTCAATACAATTTGAAAACTAGGTATAAAATGTTATAAATTTTGAAAATTATGTATCTTTGTTGTTAGATACATTAAATAATAAAAGAATAACATAGAAATTAATATAAATCTAATACAATTTAACTGACATTTGTTTATCTTAGGGCCGTACTTACCATATCTTGTTAAAGTTAACTGACACTTAACCAAACATTGTAATCATATTTTTCATGTACCTAAACACTAGTTGTCTTATTTGCCATGATGTAATGAGTCATTTTTTTAAAACTTTTTAAACATAAATAAAGCAAATTTTTAATAATGACCAAATTATTTGAACATTTTATTATGGGCGATTATGGGTTATATTATTCTTGTAGTTGGTTTTTATTTATTTTTGTTTTACCTACCCAATTGTTTAAAAAGAGAGTGCTCCGAATGCTATCTCTATTAGAGCAATATAGTTTCAAATATATACCTAATTTTATTGAAATCTCTTTCAAAGGATTTAAAAATTACCTGCTGTCAACTATAATAGTATAATTATTAATTGTTATTTAGTGTGTCAAGATAACTTTCAAGTTTTATGAAAAGAAAATATCAAGTTGTTTTTTTTCCATTTCATATTATTATTTTTAGAAGTACCTACCAAGTTAACTTGAAAAAATTAAAGATACCAGACTATACACAGAATATTTCAACGTAAGTTCTTCTGATACATTTGTATTTTGTTCATAAAAACCATTTAACAAGTATCTTTTAATAAAGTACTTCAATATTGTATGATTAATAAATCAAATAAATAAACATAAATATACAAACAAATCATTTTCTATAAAATATTTGTTTAAAATTATCTTAAGTGGACAGCACTAATATTAAGTACCTAAGCATAATACTTGACTATCTACCTACCAATAGTACCTTTCAGTTAATTTAATAAAATCAAAAAATTTGTTGTACTCATACATTCATGTAGGGTTGTAAGGATTAAATTTTATTTTATTTTACATTTGTAGGTTCTATTTCTTGCAATATTTTTTATCATTCTTTGGATGATCTTGTTTTGTTCTATTTAGTTTTTCAGTAACCAATCGTTCCTCTAGACAAGAGTTGATCGTATTAAAGATTAATTATTCCAATATCAGTTAAACTTGTGCATAATCTTAAACATTATAATATACAAAGTAAAGTATTTATTAGCAATGAAAAACGTACAATTTTCTGATGGATAAATAATAAAGGAAGAATATTTTTAAATGCATAATTTATTATTATGCTGTATGTAATAATATAAATAATATACCTACCTAATTAAAAAGTGGTCGATCACTCAATTTTATTTTTGATGTAGCTCACTGGTTGTATAAGGTTTTCGACGATCCCTACAATTTAACAATATTATTATATAGTACCTGGCTATCTTATTTATCAATTATTTTAAGTATCAGAAAATACATTTTTCTAAGATATTTTAATTGTGTGAATTCAACAGGAATGATGGAGTTGATCAAGTGATTAAACCAGTGTACTATCTTGACAGTGATGAGTATCAGAGACGCAACAGATGACCGCTATATTGACGATTCTATCCGAACGTGCAAAAAACCCCCTTACAAGGTAAAGTCTCCATCATATGTCAACATATCTAGATCTATAAATGGTTATACATCATCCTTGACACAGTACGATAGCAAGAAACGCGAGAGTCGCTCTAGAGATTGTAGTCCTATCAATGTACGTACAGTTAATAGTAACATGGAAGACCAACATATTATGACGAAATGTTCAATTACTGATACAGTTGATTATAGGACTGAATCACCCAACTCAGTAGTTGTAAACACAATTCAAAGACTGTACGGTTCTAGTGTTAAAGTGTCACCTAAGGAAAAAAGATTGAACAACATTCCTAAAACAACTGTAATACATAGAGAACATACACCTGACAGACATGATTTACCTGTCTTGAAATTGCTCAACCCCCAATTCCGGGCAAAATTAGTAATAAATCATAATACACCACCCCCAAAAATAAAACCCTCACGAATCACAAATGGTAGTGATGTAGAAGTTAATGGCGGCCACTACTTTATTAAATTAGTTAACTTAGAATGTGATACAATAAGAAAATTAATATCACAGGTAGAATGCTTGTTACCAACTGCTCCTGAAAATGGCCAGGCTCGTATCCAAGCTATCGTTGGTAAATCAAATCTGTTAATGTCCAAAAAAATTCAACAATTCCTTGGTTTATGCGAGAGTAATATATCCTGTGCACTTAATGATGTATCCAGACCCAAAAACAATGATTTAGAAGGGTTTTGGGATATGGTCAAAATACAAGTCGAACAGGTGAAAACTGAAATGCTAGAAATTATTGATATAAGTAATAAAGGTTGGCCTGATGACGAAGACCAAAACAAGGAAAAACCTATCAAAACTATTAAAGTAAAAACAAAACCAAAAAAACCAGTGGTTTTAAATTCAAAATATGACGCTGCTAGAAGAAAAGCCATTGAAGAACAACGCAAGGCAATGAAAAACTTAAAAAGTGATGATATTATATTTTTTTAATTATAAGTATGTAAAAATTATACTGTAATATTATGTGTTAATGAGTATTATAATATTTAATTTAGTAATTGTTTAACTTTTTAATTTATATATTTTGTATATTATGTCACTTGCATTATTGTAAAAACATTATTTTAAATTTTTAAACAAATTTTATCAAAATTTAAAACAAATTGTTAATACTTTATGATTATTTATATTGATTGAGTATTTTTAACTTTAATAAACAAGTGCACTTATAGTTAATATACATTTTGTATTTACCATACCATAGAATAAGATATAACAAATAAGACAAATTTTAAAATTAATATTGTATATGAACAAAATAACTAAAATTTAATTAATTAAAACATTTTTTTTATTATTTATAATTCATTGTTTTGCTCAGTATTTATTTACCTAAGTATTTAATTTACTATAATATTTTATGTATAAGTTATTTTCTTATCCAATATATTGGAGTACCTATATTTATTATTTAACATTACATAAGGAATTTTAATTCCTACTCTTATTATAGTATACCTACTCCTTTATTTGATCTACCTTCTGTAAGATGTAACTGGTTCATATATAATAAGCAGATACTTAATGGAAATAAATAATTTATCTTTTAAAATTATTATATAAATTCTAAATTATCCCTAAGGGAAAACTCTTATAGTTGGTTGTTTCAGAGTTTGAAGTACCATGTAAACTAACATTTTAGTTTTTTATTTTTAACTCAGCTGAACTAAAAATCACAACAATATTATAATAAATGTGGGTTGTTATTACTCAGTAAATTTTCTTTTAAAATAAAGTCATTGACAGAGACTTAGGGCCGAGTTAGTGCCTTCCTTACAATGTCCGGTTAAAGTTAACTGACCGAATTCTGTCAGTAATAAAATCTGTTATCAGTCTGTTAGTGTTAACCGACACTTTACCGGACATAGCAAGATAGGCCCTATAAGTCCCCTAAGACCACTCAGCTTTGGGCAAAAAAACTATGATTGAAATTGTTTAAGATTAATAAATCTACAAATAATATTATTTTAAATTTATGCGTTACAATAAATATGTAATCGTCTAATTTGTGAATACAAATAAATAATTAACATGTTAAAATATTACAAAAAAAGAGTAAAATGAGTAATACTTCTTGATTAAAATTACAATCATAGTCCATAATTAATTTTGTTTAGTTTTGATTTTAGATTCTGAGAGGAGCAATGAATTTATTGATTTTACAATGTGTGTAACTCTTTTTGCTCAGAATCGTTTTTCGCATACTATGATATTATATACCTATTATCGAATTCAAATTTAACACCACCCATTACATTGTAAACTATTGTACTTACAGTAGAGAGGAATCCACCTTTTTTAATTGTAAAAATTTAACTACATTTAAAATTTGTATTAGTATACCTAATATAACCATATATTCATAATCCATATATTATTGACAATTTGAATAAATTTATAGAATTAAAATTGTTGATAATACAATCCTTATAAACTTTAATCGTTAGTTAATAATAGATTTGGCCCAATACTGGTAACTGTTTATACATAATATAAAGGAGGTACTTTAATTGTAGAAGCCTGTCTACACTGGTTAAAATATAAAAGTTCAACTGTTCAAGTTAAAAATACATGATTTTACAAAAAAAAAAAAAAAACACTCATTTTAACCCACGTTATTTATACATTTGAATTTAATTTAATTTACATACTGTATAGTGTATGTTATACACGTATACTTATATATATTATTGCTAGTATGTACTCAAATGTATATTTTTTTACGATTTCACGTAATTTTAATATTATGATGACACATGTTTGAAGGAATACGAGTTATACAGGAATGATTTATACTAAATGCTCTTAAGAATGATTTCCTTTATTTGGTGTTTTATTATTCAATTAATACTATTCTTAAACGTATAGGTGCGTTTATTATATAACTACGTTAAACATTAAAGTTTAGGTGATTGTACCTACAGCGTATTTACAATTTCCAATTAATAATGTTGATACCTATACTGTTTGAGATTTTTTTTCTGTTTAACATATTAATAATATTAGAATTTTTAATTTTTTGACAATTGTTGAAACTCAAAGTCAGAAGTTGTCTTCACATAATTTATGATGATATCAATTATAAATTTACCACTGAGGTTTTTTGAATTCAAACATGTTCTTTATCGTATTTAATTTTTTTAGTTTGCGAAAAAATACATTATTACTAGGTATATTATACTTTCTATACGCGTAGTTCCTTAGACAATATAATATTATATAAGTATAAAATAAATACCTTATATTGTTATAGCTATCTAAACATTGTAGAAGAAATAATAACTTTCAGACCATAAATTCATTAAATAAAGTCTGGCAAGGTTAAAAACAATTACAGACATAAACAAGTAACTACGTATAATAACAAACTTGTTAATACTTACATCATACACACATCAATCGTCTTATGATTCAAAAATTGTAATACCTACAAAATTTAAATATTTATTTGATGTTTCTATATAATGTAAATTAATGTTTGGAACGATTGAAAACGATGGAACGTATAATTGTTCTATGGTATAAGTTAAAATTTTATATTTATAATAGGTTCAATGATAAAAATTTCAAAAAAATGTTACAATCATGGAATTTTGACAGTATAATTATACTAGATATATGTACCTAATATTTTTTGACGGAATGATTCGCCTCACCTGACCATTTCAGAGCACTTTACCGATATATCGGTAGTTATAAAATAAATTACATAATATATTTTTCATGGATAATAAAGATAAGTTAGATAGATAGGTATTTATATTTAAAATCTTTATTACGTCACTCAAAGAAACCAACTCACTCGCACACGGTCTAAAAGACTAAAAATCATTTATATTCCTATACCTATATACAAATATAAAATATATTGGAATCTAAAAATAACACTGCTTCTCTCCTATAGCTATTCTCGAAACATAATATAGGTAGTTGGTATGACCCACAACCTCCTCGAGAATGACCCTAATATGCCTACAGGGGTTGGCCAGCGTCGCACGTAGAGTAACGCACCTATACACAAAATTATATGACAATTGCTGGCCATTAGGATTTCATTATATATAATTCATCGAATTGGTCAGTGTTGATTATACTCGTATATTGTACCTAAATGTTAAATGTGTCGAAACAGTGCTTTTTTTATAACTGGTGGGCGAACGGACTCTTTCCTCTGTACAGGTCCTACACTGCAGGGCTACATTGCAGTACAGTTTGTTTCACGTAGGGTCTGACAGCGTTACATCGAAATTTGGTACTTTAAACTAGGTAGGTAGGTATGTAAATCGTCAGATATTTTCGATATTATATTATACTCTGTGTAGGTACTAAATACATCGCAAATCGCGTCGGCGGCGTAGACATAAAACCGACGTCCGACGATATTAGTGAGGTTGACCAGATATTATCTACACGTAATGTTACATTCATACGTTTATAGATAGGGACGTCGCTGAAATGTTTTCGTAGGCGAAAAAACAAAAAAAGTCATATTTATTGGAAAAGTCAAAACATAATAATTTATTATGTGTTTTAATGTGTGGTGTATGCACTGTCGGATAACACCTACCTATTGGCCGTGAATTAACCTCATCGCTGTAATCGTAAATAGGTTCCTACCTACCTCTACTTCGAGACATGTTACGATTATGGTCTATTAAAATCGTTTTTTAGTAGACTGCAGAAATTAATAATATTCGCGTGTCCGAAACAGTGAAACACTACCACGTACCTATATATAATAATATGCCCACCTGTGGAGCTACGATGCCCTCGATCGAGCGCAAAAATACGTTGATTACATATTATACACAACTAACAGGTACATTATATAGCTACACGAATAACACTACGTATAATATTATATAGATCAGGGGTCGGCAACCTTCGGGCCGCAAAGCAATTTTGTGTAATCCGCGTCGTAAATTTATAATTTATATAAAAACCTACATATTATTATATAATTACCTAATCCATACCTAGAACAAGAACATTATTGTGCTCGTTATGTTTGTTGATGTGAGACCAGTATTTCTTAAATCATTGCGCACAACTACACTTTTCAGGGTACAATCTATACAGTGTTGATTGTAGTTTTACTATAAATTGAAGTCCGTTGGACATGTTTGTCGTACATAAATAAAATATGAATTACCTACTTATTATTCTAGGTAACGTAGGCATATAATACATACCTCATAACTTAAGTAAAACGAAATTAATACTTTTTTGTGAGCCTTATTGATAATTTTTTACTCGGTTTTTACTTTTTAGCCATTATTATAAAAAATATGGGTTTTTTGTTTCAAAATTTTAATTTAATTATAGGTAACATACTTGAACCGCGAAGACTACATGATATCGAATTTGCGACGGACAAAATTATGATTTAATATTAATTTTTTTTATTACTTAATAATTTATTAATCCCAAATTATAGTTTTAATAAGTTAAATGTTCAATATAGGTATACTAATATATTATATGTAATTAATTATATAATGTATTATAATTAATTCATATACATATATGATGTAGGTACATAATATGTAGGTTACATATACTAATATTCCCATTCGAATGAATAATGACGCGCATGCACATTAATTATAATTTATGTACCTATGTGTCTGCAATAACAACGAGGTTAAAACAATATTAACTTAGAATAAAAATTACCGATGCGATTCGTGTGCACACAGAATGAATAATTTAATATGTTGTAACCTGATATGGTGGAAAGAAATAGGTACATTAACAGATGATATATCGAATTTTTATGAACATTCATCTGGTTTTAATTTTAAAATAAACAATAGCAAAAAAAAATAATAGCCATATACAGGTAGGTACTTGGGTACACGACACTAATACACTATACAGTATACACGCCATGCAAATGTCCAATAAATTTCTTATTGGTCATAATATAATTGCAGTTGTAAACATATTATGTAGGTAAATACAATTCTGATTTCATAACATATATAATATAATATCTATCCACAAAAATATTTCTTAAATTTACTCTAAATGAAATACTATAGATATATATTATGATATAGACTTAATATTATAGCGTTCGAGTGCCGACCAATATTTCCATTATTTATGATAAATAACCCCGAAATAGCCGGTATACAGCTCGGTACAAGGTTACGTGTATGAAATACAGACATAGATTTATAATAATAATTAGAGCCTGCATTTTTATCTTTTTAATTTTTTTTTTTTGTGTGTGATACGTATGGTGAAATTAGTTTTTGTATTTTTATTTTTTTACAACGATTTAAATGATTTAATGTTTAGGGGTGATTGTAGGACTAGGGTCAAGGGATAATCGTGGCCACCTTACTTATTACGAAACTAAGGTACTTACCTAACTAAAAATCAACTTTCCTCGTGGAATGATTAATTTTGTCATCGTATAAGTGTAGGTACGTCTTACTAATGATGTTATATAGTATAGTTATCTATCAATTAAGTTTGTCTGCTAAAAAATTGTTATCAATATTTATTATGAACATTTTTTTCAAAAATCACACTCGTACAACATTTTTTAAGGTGGTTTGTTCAATTTTATTTTTCTTTGTATGCATTTCTCAATAACCAGTAAGATGTAAGGTTTACAAAAATATAATATTAACATTGTAGTTACATAATCATCAAAAAAAAAAAAAAAATGTTAGGTATGAGTTTTAAAATATTTTAGAGTAGGGTATAAGTAGGTTGTAGCAGTCATATTAATGATTTGCCTAGTAAAATTTCATTTTACATAGGTTAAAATGGTAGTATAAATTATTAGTCGATATGGTGGTAGTATTATTTATGACTTATTAGTTATTATTACTAATAAATACCTATTGATATTAATATGAGCAATTTTTAATATTTATTAAAGTTTTAAAGATGAAAAAAAAACTTATAAATCATGACGTTTCAAAAAAAAAACACTGAACATTAATAGGTAATTTTAAAGAGAGTGATTAATTTAAAATTCTTTTATACGTCATATCAGTAACTAAGTAGTAAGTACTAATAATTTGTCCGTTCCAATCACATAAATTTACTTGTGTTGTTTTCTGGACTTGGCGTTATGAGTTAGGTATAACATTTATAATAACAATTTTGGTTTTGAAAATCAAATCATAGGTGTAAAACTTGTAAAATTAAAAAAAGATAACACTATTTTTACATAAAAATGAACATACATTTTAGTATTCTATTAACTACCAATTAATGTTTTAGAAAAAATATTTGGTGTATTGAAAATTGTAAACGACTAATTCTCCTAAATTTGATTATACTCGTCGTTTCTAGTTTCACCAAGCTTAGGTATGTTGTATGTGTATACAATAGTCAATCTTAAATACGGCCCACTGGGTAATACATCTAACGTAAGACACTCATATTATTTCAGAAAACTCTAATTTCCTTGAAAATATTTCTTTCAAATAATTTCAACTCATTACAAAACAATATTTTTATTATTTTTAACCTTTAGAATGACAACATACAATTTTTATTTCATATTCTGCAGTAGAATGTTATTCGGAGTATTTTGATCTATAAAAATCAAGATTTGGATATGTATAGTAGCTTATCAGTTAGGTATATAAGTTTTAAATGTTATAAGTTATAACTCATAAACTAGGTAGGTACCCGTCTGAAATTCGATTTTTATGTATCGAAATTCCCCAAAACATATTCTTCTTTGTAAAAATGAATTAAAAATGCAATACAAAAAGTATAAATTAAAACATTTTTATCAATAAAAAATAGTTATAATATTGTTTTCAACAACTTAAAATCTAAAAAAAAATATTTTCAAAAACATCAATCATTTTTGAAATAATGTGTGCGTGCGTGTGTTACGTTTCAACCGGTGTATTCGATAAATAATAAATATGTCTTCTAACCTAACCTACTTAAAATATGAAACTTTGAGAAAATGTCAACTTCGCTGTAGCAGTACTTAAGAGTTAAAATATTAAAAATTGTTTATAATAGTTTCAAACTATATAGGTAGGTAACTCGAGCATTTTTTGTCCGTCAAATTTAATTTAAAAACTATAAATATAATATATATAATATTATTTTAATATACTATACTTTGCGTAAACGTTCTGTAGAGGGGAGAGTAACGGATACATGGATAATTTCAAGTTTTAAATTATTTGAATTTTGCATTTTTGTAGTAAGTTTTGACAAGGAATGTCATTACGTCAAGGGAAATAACAGAATTTAATTAATTAATTAATTAATTATGAAAAAAAATACGATTTGTTTTTGTTTCCGATACTCTTTTTAGTTTTTTACAATTAATTTGTTTCCTTGAATTTCCCCAATAATACATTTATTACAATTTGAATGTAATGCACTAATGCATTTTTTGTGTTTTTTTGTGATTTTTAATTATTATTATGCTATAAACTGTGTATTGTTACCGTTATAATTATTTTAATATTTTTGTTGTTTTAATTGGTTTTGTAGGTGCTGTATTCCTAGACCTCTATACGATTGTAAGTCACGGATATCACCATATCGGATTAAATATGATTGGGATACGGACTTTGTTACGTTTTAAAACGACTGATTGTAAAAAAGATCTGGGCACCGTGTTTAAAAAAATGAATAAAGATACCAAGCTGTTATTCGGTGATCTGTTAGAGACGAACAAAACGCGAAAACACCGTTTGAAACTCGCTGACAAAATCGTGGGCGACGAGAAGGAAAAAGAAAATAATTACCTTAATCGCTTAAAGTCACAGATCAAACCGACGATGGAAGGTACGAGGAACTTGCTTGCAGCCGTCTATAAACACATCATTTTAATTTAAATGTTTATCTTACCGATATGCAATGTAATTTATAGATGGTATCAGTAGTATGGTAAATGATTCAAAGCAGAATTTAAGCCAAGAATACTACGGAAAGCTCACCGCTGAAATGCCATCCGAAATGATTATTCACGAAACCCCTAAACGTGATATACCTTCGGTAACAAACATTCTTAATACCACAATGTCGGAGAAGTCAAAAGCAGCTTTAGAAAATTGGAAAAAGAGTATGATTGAAAAGCTGGGAGAAGACGGTTTTAATAAATACAGCAGAGGTAACATTTGTGTTTTAAAAAAGCAACTAAACTTTTTTATGGTTAAAAAAATATATAATATGGTATCTGCTATACTTAAGTACTATACCTACATCTGAATTAGTGCTCTAACTATTGTGTAGTCGAACGAAAAGAAAAACATTTTATTGGCAGCTTAGAATTCGGAAAACGTCTTTATAATAATATAAATTGTTTTCTATTTCTATTAACGATGAAAAAGAAAAATGTGCGAGATTAAAAATATATACCAACTTAGTATAGTATAAAAATATAAGTATACATTTTATATTTTAAGTTATGTAGGTAATTCAAGTTTTTTGTAGAATTTCAATTTTGACTAAAATTCATTTTACGATTTTTTTTTATTTTATATTTTATTGAACTATTAAACTAAATGAAAAATCCTCATAAAATGTACTATCTCACTTATTCATTTTTATCACAAGAATAAAACTGTATACAAGAATTGAATATTAATAAGTTTTAATGTTTTCTCATGATCGGGTTTTTACTGATTACTCGATTTAATTATGTAAAGTACCTATGTATTAATATTATCATTTATCATTATGACATAATTATTGTAATACCTACTTATTTTCAGATACAGAAAATGGGATTTGAGTGAATAAGATAAAAATAATATAATAATTATTATAATTTATAGGTACCATAAACTTTATAGGTTTTTAATATATTAATATGCACAGTTATCTTGTTTTTAACTCTGAACACTCATTGTTTTGAAAAGCATTAGGAACATTTTTTGCAAATCTCATTTTTGCTCTGTGAACTCACCAACAATAATGGCCTCCTGAACAACTCTTCAATAAATATTTCCACTTTAGTCGAAGAAAAACCAAAAACAATACTCATGCTTGAACTATACAATTTGGGAAATCGTTATTTTCTAATGAAATGTTATAAATTCAAATAGGCATTTGAAATAACAAGTGTATCACACTGTATTGACTGTGCTCAAAAGGGATAGAACCTCATATTTCATCCCCCATTCTAATTACACCACTGCTTCTATATTGCATTTATACGCAGATGTATACGTTATATTTTATATACGGAATATTTAATAATACCTATTTTGTTTTCGATCCCTATATCCGATATCGGATGAAAAAATAATTTTATTATTTGAAAATTCGATTTAACGCCGTAAATCTAATATACTGTCGGGCATAATATAATAATGCACCGGTGAATATTGCTCGGTGTATACTATATATACTAAATAGCTAAAGTTTGCTTTTCAAAATAATTTAATTCTGTTTAATAAAAATAATGTAAAATGTATTATATTGTAGACACTATATATTATGAACATTTTTTCAACATATACGAGAACTATAATAATTATTATACCTATATATATATGATATTAGCGGTCAGTATTTAGTGCCCATAACCTAATCGAATATCGAGATTTTTAATTAAAATATTGAAACCATTTAAAAGTAAAATAAAATTGACTAGACTTTCGTAATAAATCGTCAAAGTATGTCATTATTTTTTTACTGCATACCTTTATATTGCATTTACTATTGATTCGCACTGTACCTATATTGTGCCTTTGAAATAATAACCCCGGTATACATTTTATTACAGTTAGGCAATTTTTCTTGTTTCAATAATAGTATTATTTTTTTATCTAGAAAGCGGATGATTCCTCTATAATATTTGAAGAGAAGATATTTTAAAGTTCAGTTAATATCGCTGGTATGTAGTTATACATTATACAGTTTATGGTTTTACTTACGTGAAGCGACTTTATGTTAAAATTTTGCAGACCACCTAAATAAACAAGCAAACCAATACACACATTATTATTCAACATTATTATAATTTAACGCCGGTGTGGGTATTGACCCACTGGGGTGAATTCTGAGTGGAGTCGCACTCATAATAATATATTGGTACTCTTATTGTATAATATATAATAATAGTAGGTATATATATAGGACTTAGGTAAATACATAGGTAATCAGAATTAAATTCACGATGGCTATATAACTTCTGCGAAATGTATACAATCTAAACAAGTAACGATGTACCAATGGTATATATCTACTAAATTTCACAGAAAATGCAAATTTGTTCACGCAATTAAAATAAGTGCATATAACATAATATAGTTCAATATGCTTAAAAATGTATAGTCAATAGACATTACCAGCTGTTATGCCATAGTACTGAATAATTATAACCATTTATAATAAATTTGCTTCAACTAGTCGCCGTTAGTTCAGAGTTGTACGAACGTTGCGAATTCAGCTCTGAATTCTAATCAAACAATTTTTTTTACAGCGGCACTCGTCTGCAGTATTTGGCTAATCGGACCGTTTGACGAAATTAAATAATAGTATAATGCCACGGGGGGGCATTAAATATTAATCTGTACATTAATAATATTGTCCATGAATAACACACGCGCCACTCTTGAATATTATCTCGATCAGTATAGGTGTTAAATGCGTTCCAAAACTATTTCAACACCGTTTTATTAGGCGCAGTATAATTCGATATGCCCAGCAGTGTGAGTTGTTTTAATCACAAATGGAAAATCGTTTAATTTAATTGTAACTGCTGTAGCAGGTATCGTCTCGTTGGCTTTGAAAATACTCATAAAAAAGGGAGCTTGGAGACGGAGATTATTCCCAACTGAACTTATTTGGGGAAAAACACGACGGCGAAATATCTGAGAGTTGAAATAGCTATAGTAGGACAGTCTATAAAATGCTGTTTTTGCAAAATACGGTAAAATACTCGTAGTTATATACTATAGTGGTATTATTACGTATTAACGATGGAAAAAATACAAATCACATTATATATTTATGTTAAGTTATTCGTTTTGAACGATCGTACCTAGTTATAAGTACGTCATATGCAAGAACTGCTTACTATACAGGAAACACTGCAGTGCTCTTACCTGGTATTCCACTCGAGTTTGATTTAGAGAATATAGAATATTTATCGTACTTCTATATAATCTACAATTAATTATTCTCAGATGAGAAAGATGAAATTCAAATGAATTCACTAGGAAGTGTATTTAGTACTCAGCTATAAAAATTTAAATATATACCTAAGTGTCCTAAGTACTACCGCCCTTACATTTTTCAGTGAAATCTCAACAAAATCGATGTACCTATCACTTCATTTTTCACGATACCGGAAACTCTTTAGATAATATTGATTAAGCTGAATTATAATAAAAGGAATTAAATAAAAACCACAACCCTGAACCCAGACTATGATTTCTCTATACTTGTATTATAAATACTTGGTACCCTTACAAATCGTCAGATATTAGTTAGGTTCCAGTACCTCCTTGAATCTGACATTTAATTGTAGATATGAAATGATGGAATGTTTTAAGCACAAATTGATAAGTCGCTGGAATTTTTGAATGCATTTTTTTCTGAAGCAAAAAGTGTCACCGCTGAGTGGTTCCTTTTTATCAGTTAATTCTTGCTAACCATATCCGCTCATACACATACGCTTGCTGTAAAAAAAATCGTTTAAAAATTGCGTATTTCAATTTATTTGGCTTGTTATGTTTGAACTGGGATACAAATGTCAGTTTTATGGTTTCGGCGAGTTTTATGCCCTAACCCTTTTTCAAGTTTTGGGTTCATTAATTATTTTGGTTAATATGGGTTATACGTGGATTACGCGTTTTACTATGGAAATAAACTTCAGCTACTAAAATTGTTGGTTATAATTTTTTCCAAATATTTAGGCACATGTAATACTTATTTTTTTAACTATTGATTCTATTAATACCAAAAATTCCATTATCGTTATAGTTTTTTTTTCCATAATAGCGTGATCTGCGCTTTTTAGGTTTCTGAGCGTAGGTTTAAATCATCTTAGGTATATATCCCCATTGTGCCTGTCCGACTGTTAGTTCCCTCATTATTTATATTAAGATCTTATAACCGTGGTTTTATTCAAAGTTAATTCTTACCATGATATATGCCAGTAGGTATTATATTAAAAATATCAAAATATGAGTATTTAATGTAGATTCATAGAAGCCAATATTAAAAAAAAAATAGGTACCAAAGTATAAAGGTAGGAAATCAAATAGTTATTTTTAATAAGTATAATATGGAATTATAGCTTATTGTGGAGGCGTTGTTTAAAATTACGTTTAGAAACCGGGAATTCAGCACGCTCGCAGAGTGAGCTTTCCCAACTTGTTTTTAAAATAATTAATTTTTATATTGATACATGATTTTAGTTATATTATTAGCAATGGCCGGTAACGGTTTAAAAAATCATTTTGTATACATTTTAATAGAAATAATATTTCGATAAGAAATATTATGTTGGAGAACTGAAACTTTATAGGCAGACCGCACATCAAAGAGTAGTCTCGTATAAATTTATTGTGGGTACCTAACCTGCCTGTAGCATATTTTAAAAGCAAGTTTTATACAAACAGAAACGTTGTGGACGAAACGTTTCTATTAGGTACTGTTATTATAAGTGTATAAGTCGTTATACAATTTTCAGAACTAATGGCCATGGGAAGTGCTATGCATACTAAAATACAGTCACATTTAACCGGCCACCAGCCGGATGTAAGCCATTACGACGAAGTAGAAAACTGTTGGAAAAGTTTGGATGCAGTTCTAAAAAACGTTTCAAAACCGATTCTAGTGGAAAAAATGGTCGTGCACGACGGATTGTCGTACAGAGGCATCGTGGACTGCGTTGCGTTTTACAAGTAATACCTAGTTATTACCTACATAATATAATAACCGACAAAACCAGTATTTTTTACGTACATACCTCAAATCGATATTCATATACCTAAACGGCAATAATTATTGCTTGTCGTGTCTTACAGAGACACTCCTGTGGTAATCGAATGGAAGAAGTCGTCACGTGATAAATCCAGTTTGCAGGCGACGTACGACGCGCCTATTCAATTGGCAGCTTATATGGGAGCTGTGAATAACGACATTTCCTATGACTTTAAGGTAAATCATTTTACTACATTTTTGTCCAATTAATTATTTCTAGATTTTTAGAAAAAACCCTTTTTTTTCACTGATAATTAATTACGTTTACTATAATATGTATATACAATATACATAATATATAGGTTCATTAAACGCAGTTACTTTCAAACTTCGATGTATAAAAAATAATGGATGATGATGATGATTTTGTCCGAATTCGCGTTTTACAAAGTTGTGTTCATGTTCAGACGTTATTATTTTTTTTTTTTTTTACTATTATAAAACATTAATTATGAAACGCAACTTTTTTTTCGGTACGTTTCGAGCGTGTTGTTGTTATTGGCATAATAGAATATATGATACGCGCCATGTACACGATACACCTACTTTATTTTCGAGTGAGTTATGGACCCCGGGGAAAATTTAGTGGATTACTCGCCATATTATACGCGTGTTCCGTGATACATTTTTCAGACGTTGAAAAAAATCTCTGGGACCAAAAAATAGCCGTAATTTAAGGTGGTTATGATATTGGAGATAGGCGGGGTGCTGTATGGCGTGAACAGAGCTTTCGTCGTTGGTATATATTTACACAATTTACAAGGAAATTGTTTTTGTGTAATATACTTGTTATTATAGGTATACCTACACGAAATACATTTTGTAAGGTTATCCATATACCTTTTTTAAGCAACGATATTCTCGTCTATATACGTATCGTGACAGTGCTAATTACTGTAGAGATGCCCTGCCGTATAAAAAGCTTTTAAAATTATTAATATATTATGCAATTTTATTTAGGTTGAAGAAGGATTAGTAGTCGTCGCGTATAGCGACGGTCATCCGGCCAATGTTTTTAAACTGACAAAACAAGCGTGCCTCGATTATTGGAAGATTTGGATGGGAAGACTGAATAAATACAAACAAATTCAAAGTAGTTTTAAGTAATTATTGTTATAGTTCAATTAATATAATTGAATACATCAAGGAACTGATTAATTCGTTTTTTCTTCTTCTGTTTCATCCGTAACTTTGACATTGTTCGTAATTTTCACAAAATTCTTACTGAGCCTGAAAACAAAATAAATCAAACATTAATAATACGAAAAATAATTCATGAATATACGCAATATGTTATGCGTAATAACTCATAATATTGTGATATTAATATTATGTATTAACCGCATATAGGCATAGTTATGTAATGTAAAAATCCAGGTACTAAATTAAAAAAAAATTTTAAACTTATAAAATTCTTCTAAGTTCTATTTTTTTTGCTCATTAACTTTTTTATTAGGTATATTTTATATTTTTAAAAACAATAGGGTTTTGACGGTACAATTGTATTTTGTCACATATAACTTGTAAGTACCTATTGTATAGGTGTATATATTATTTTTTCTTCATAAAATGTGTTTGGTCGTAACCGTTGTATACTTATGTAATACTGTAATAGTATGTATGTATATATTATTTATTTATGTAAATAATATAGTTTTTTCTAAGTTAATTAAAAAAATATTTTTTAATTGAGTTCTTATTTAAAGAAAAGTCTATTATTCAAAATGTATTGTTTGCTTCAACAACAATAGATATTTTATACTTTCATTTATTTATTACGATATGCGTTTTAATAAAATATTTGTTTTTCAACTTTTTATTAGTTATCCTCTTATACAGCTTATTTTAAAGTCTTTGTCCTCAACTTTTGCACGTTTTCTTTCAGTAACTATTTTGTCGCCGATTCAATAAAACAACACATTAAATAATTCGAATAAATTATTTGTATTTATTTTTTACTTCTTTATTCACTTGATGGTGTTATTTAAGCACACATTACATCAATATAATATAAGGATATTTATAATATAGTTTTTTCATTTTTAAAGTTTATCAAACTTATTAAAATACATTATCTACAATAAAAATAATTTTATAATATCGAAGACTTAATGATAATATTATAATATTTTAGTTCATTGATACATACTAAAGTGATTTTATTTATTAATTTAATCATTAGTTAATAAGAAATGGAAAATAATGTAACTAAAACATAACTGATATCCTGATGTTTCGTTTTGCATAAAAAATCATCCGAGACATTTTACTATGATAAATGATTGGAGAGATTAAGGTGGTAAGGGTACGTACGTATAATGTATTAGGTACTTTTAAAACGTAATTTTTTGTGATTATTCAAATGCAGACATTCAGGAATTTGTCTATTTAGCATTTTGCATTGCATATTTGTTGTAATATATGTATTGAAACAATTTAATAATGAGGGATTTTAAACGGAGCTAAAAGCTTCAGACTTTCGAATAAATCCCGTCACGTCTGTGTCATTTTCGTTAGGTAGGTACCACAGCAATAATACAATGTCGTTTTTTCTCTTTTCTTTCTTTATTCTAACTGTTATTTGCAAATCGTAATTGAACCAATTTATCAGTACCTACTTGCTGAAATACTACGCATCGGTATTTAAGTAGGTGTGCAACGATGAATACCTTAGCTAAATTGTATTATTTTGTAATAAACATCAAATTTAAATTCTAAACGAAACTATTAAGTATTGGTTTCACAATGATGTATGTGTTTTTTTATTTTTCTGTTCATCGTCATCTTTTAGGGCAGTAAACAATTATTGAATTTTTAACTATTTGAGGGTGGTTTCTGATAGCATTAAATTAAACCTATTGTATTAATAGAAATAGAAATTTATAATAAAATATACTTAGTAACATATAGCCAAACACATCGTCTAACGGCTCAGCATGGTTTTTCGTATTCAATAATTGATGAATAATTGTCATTAAATTCAAATATAACATATCAATTCAGTGTTACAATAGATACCTATTATACGGTAGGGCACTAGAATGAGTTCCTTGTTTGTATTTAGTTCTCTATAATGTGTTTATAAAGATACCAGATAAATAATAAATTGTAAGATTCTAGTAGGTTTACCGTATACCTACGGATAAATTACGTACAGAATAACTGATAAATAACACTGTAATAATTTTGGACTTTGAATACGACATATGGTAATGACGTTTAATCAATATGGTGGTATCTGTGTTTTAATTAGAAAGTAACGATCTTTGGTGTTTATAAATTACTTTATTCAGGAAAATTAATTTCGAAAAAGATTCTATACTTGTAAAGTTGTGTGTGACGTGAATTCGATATTATATCTATATATAAATACACATACCTACATTTATAACGGGCAAATGATGCTTACCTATTATTGTATACCTAGTAAGTTAACATCCGATAAAAACCCGTTCCCTGTTTACGAAAACACTGTAGTAATAATAATAATAATATTTTAATAAGTGCCAACGAGTAGACAGGAATAAACGTTGATAATTATATCAATTATATTATATTTAATTACTAGCAGTAGTTTGGTTGTTATCATTATAGTAAGCTATGAAATGATGAAATCGGGCCAAAATTCTATTTGAATGGAAAATCCGTTGGACATTTTTGAAAGCGTTCGTACATATATAGGGTAGGCACATTGGACGATCATTACGTTTTATCATCATGGCAGGTTTACGATGTTAATATTATTTACATATTTATTTGGAACATTATATTTGTACGAATATTATTTTACGGTTTACCTATAAAGAAATATATTATTTTTCAAACTCAATATCCTATACCGCAAAACTCAATAAACATTTGATTCTGAGGCGGTGCAGTGTAGTAATCGGCTCTGCAGCACTTTTATTAAACTGCCTGGAAGTATGCTACACCGCGTGCAATATATTACAGTATACGAACGTCGAAATATTGTGTTATTTATGTATGGGAAAAGAACCACGTGATCCTTATCGATCGTATGATCAATTTATTGTATATAACTGCAGTTTTTTTTTCTCGTCGATTAAGCATAATAATATATATACGGTTATCGGATTATTCATTTCTATCGGCTAATTTGACGACCATTTACTTGCATATACATACATAATATGTCATCGTCACTTAAATGCCAAGCAAGTGGACACAAATTAAGCACAAAGAGCAAGTCCTGCAACTACGCGGCACGCGATAATTTATTCAACGGCCCACAAAAGTATTGAAAAATTGAAAAATAAAATAAATTTACACTAATCTAAAACGTATGTGAAATAAAATATAATTAATGAATATTTCTTCATTTAATATTCCTTTTTGTCAATTGCATACGTTGTTTATCAGACATGAAACTGTGTTGCAGCGTTATCGTCGTTATACGTAGTTGTTTAATAATAGAAATAACACTATCGCATCAGTCGTTTTGCACGAACTCTAAGTTAACATTATCCTGCACCAATATCAATTTAATTCTATTCAATTAAATCTTAAAGGAAAAATTTAAAATTCTCGGTCCGCCAAATCGGTAGTCTCTGGGATTAAGGGATCAACCTTCGGAAAAATACCTATTGTCAAGTGTGCACGACAATGAGCGATTGAACTTACTTGTTGAGCTCTTCCTCCAGCCCGCGATTAGCTTGTTCGATTTGTTCTCGCTGCGCAGTGATCGCTTTCATGCGGTCCTGCAGCAGTTGAATCCTTTCCTCCAACAGTGCTTCCATGTTTCGTTCCAAGTCGGCTTGGCTCAAGTTTCGCAGTTCGTCGATGAGGCAGAGCTGCGTACGACGACGATGATAATATATATTAATTATAATATTTATAATAACAACAACTTATTAGTCGTTATTGTAATATTATACGACGTTATTCGCGCCCAGAGAATAACGACAGTCGTATGCGTTGATGTGCACGAACGTCGTTGGACCACCGAATGTGGACGTGCATATCATGTGTAATGTGTGTGTATATATAATGTATACTGTACATATAATGTGTGTGTGTGTGTGTGTGTGTGTGTGTGGTGCACCATGTCTATAATTACCCTAGGGTTTTGGACATGCGCCAGCGCAGTTAGCTGTGCGACAATATGAGTGTGCCTGCAGTAGGTTTCGCGTTGTGTCCAATTTATTGTAAAATAATCTATCAGGATTGATAGCAGGTGACAAAGAAGCGACAAAAAAATATTAATAATAATAATACTCAAATAAGTAAGGACTAATTATAAAAATTCAGACGGGGGGGGGGGGAATCCGGGGGGATAATTTATCGTGCGAATCATGCAATATCCCAATGCCTAAGAAAAATTAAGGAATTTTAAATTTGCTATGTAAGATCAAAATCCTGGAAAGTTAAAACCATAAGGAAATGTTGGTGTGGATAATAATAATAATATATTATTATGATCATTGACGTTTAGATTTTTTTTTTAAAATTCATTGTATTTTATTTTTTGAATATTTTGATATTGCCTGGTTTACGTTAAAATAATCACCGGCACTATATCATAGCATTATACAGTATATAAGTAGATTTATATTGTGAATAATATTTAAAGCCTGCTCTATAATTCGATATGATTCAAGGTTTATTTAATTAATAATTTTGTTTACATTATACCTATTCAAAATGAACTTGTATAGTAACGAGTTATAACGTTTCATCTGAAACGAATTTATAAAATCCATATAAAGCCATTTCAATATAATTTACGACTACCGTACCTACCAATAAAGATGATATTTATTTCAAATGCGCTTCTTTTTATGACCCTTTAAGTTGTTGTGGTTGGTACCGTAGTTCAGTAAACTAGTGGTTTGCGAACAATCTCGTTTAAAACTCTTGACATTTAAAAGTTATCGGTTTTAATAAATAAATAATGTTTTAAATTATTTGGATGATAACTCAAAAATGTTCAAACGATTATATTAATCATAAGAAAAGTAAATTTAGTAAATTTTATGTCAATCCAGTCGAATAAACAATCTTGTTGGTTCATGCATTAAGTTAATAAACAATTGAAAATGTCTATAAAAAGAACATTCTGTTTTATGAAATGACGATGATTGTACGGGATTGCTTGAAACATTTAAACAATGGCGGGAGTAAAGCAGTAAGTATTAAAAATGTACACCAAAATATGAGCTTTTAAATTAAAGTTAATGAACTTTCTGTGTATATTTTTAATACCGTATTTTAACTGAATGAGTTTTCTTGTACAGGGTTGTAAAAATAGCTTAAGGACAAATACAAGTGATTTTGAAGTTAATCGAGTAGAGAGATAAAACAATAGATTTCTTTATTTATATTACAGTTTGTGTTGATGCAAGAAATTACTATTAAGTTAAACAATTTAATTTCTAAATAAATTGACTAATTGGTAACCGTAACGCACAATTTTGACAAAGACCAATATAAATAATATTTATTTTGAAAAAACATTATAATTTTTAATTTTTAATTTTAAATATTAACAATGTTTAGATCCATGATTTCAAATAAAAAATAATTTTATAATTATTATTATACATTATATAAATACTCATATTATTTAGGTAGCCATCTTTATCCACCCACAATCAACCAACACAAGCACATATTTAACCGTACAGAACTTGTACTTATCACAAATAATTATTTCATGCATTATTGTTTTATCAAAAAATTAAAAAATTATTCATGACTCACTAGGCACGTGTACAAGCTAAATATTTATTTATTTATCGATAAATATAAGATTTAGTTTCTGTGTGAATTATTTTATGGTTCAGTGGTATAAATGAGTGAAGACATTAAAATTCCTAATCAACGATGTTAGGGAAAATAATAATAGCGTGGATAAAAATGAACATCAGAGTGTTTATAATAAATCTATATAATAAGACATAAGTGATCACTGATCACATTTGATTTAATACAAAAATTAGAGGGGAAAATGGGGAGTTCTATACGCTGGAGTAAAACAATATAATATACATATAGTACACACCTATAACAATTTAATAATAGGAAAAAATCAAAATTCCCTGAAAACAGTGTAAAGTTACAATTATAGTAATGTTTGGTATAAACATCGGTTTTTAATTAGTAAAAAACAGGCTTGACTTGTGACTTGTGCTATAATGGTCATTTAATTTCCACAAAGTTCTAAAATGTATTATTATGTTTGAACGGTTCGTCGTCGTCCCTTAAATTCCCCTTAGGTTGTCACAAACAAAATATGCAGCTTAGCTTTTGCGGTCAACAGTAATGCGCTTTTAATGCATAACTTTCTCAAGATTATTATTTTAAAATTAATATTAAATTGTGATTCTGAAATATTTCTTGGAGTTTGTTTCTATAATAAACATTATTTGTATACGTTTATAACTTTATTAACAATTATTATTTATTATAGCAACTAGCTACAGTGCTACACTTAAGTAGGTATCTATAAAGAGAAATTCGTAGTAAACTTTTCATGCGGTATTTGAGTAATTATAACGAAATACACGAACTCTAAATAATATAAAATGGGGTGGATCGCAGGTAAATTATGGTTATTAATTGGTAGTTTTGATTATTATAATATACACGGTTATATTATGGACTAAATATTAACAGGAAAATCGGTGTATTGGTAAAGTAGGGAGTGAGGGCACCAAGAACCAAAGTTTTGTTTTTACTAGGGCGTTAAACTAATTAATGGTTCTCCACCACCCATGCGATTTTGATTATGCCAAGAAATTTTCCTATCCCACTAGGTGTTTGTGTTTATATTCTTGATGCTCCTTTGCATCTATTATAATAAATAAGTGACATTAACTTACGTTGGACGATGATACTTCCTGCTCCTCCTCTATTAGTTTAACTAGAGTTTTCCCATGGTTGTCAATCATTACACCTCTCGAATAGTTCAACAACACTACATTATATTATTTTTAGATTAAAAAAAAGCCATTTGAATATGTTTATGAACAACTTTAAGTATTATATAATTTGGACGCACGCACCTTTAGTGCAGTTCTCTAACCCATTGTCCACGAGAACGGCTTCCGTGAAAAGGTCTTTGCAGTCTGATAACTTGACCTTAGCATTTTCTATTTTGTCATTCAATAAGTCCAATAACTTCCGTCTTTCATCTACTTCTAAACTTAGTATATTCATTTGACTTTTTTCTCTCTCTCTTCTTTCTCGTTTTAGAATGTCAACACGCGTCTCGGCCAAGCATCGCAGTTCGTTTTTTTCAATCTCTAATTCATTTATCTAAATTTAATATAAATTATATAACATCTTCTTATAACAAATTTCACGGATTTAATGGGAATACTTTAATCAGAAATATCGATGCTTTTATGAGATATCCCATATTTTTTATGGACGTCTAGGATTTTACGGGAAATGTCGGAAATACTATGGGAAGTTGATTGTTTTTGAAGAAATATGAATCCTCAAATGCGAAATTTCATACGTTATTTAATAAGAATTTTCTTTTATTATATTAGAAAATATGCTTTTCTAGAATATACTGGGCTTTCAATGGGGTATAATCATGATTTTGAAGATTAAAGTCAAAGGAAAAATGTATGCTTTTCTTTGAAATATTAAGTCTTTAATGGAATTTATGAGACGCAAAATTCATCTTTCTGTAATGGCATAGATGTAATGAAAAATATAGGCAATATTATAGGAAATTTATTGGTTTTTGTGGAAATATGAATCCTCAAATGGGATATTTATTAGAATTTATCAGAAGTGACATGTATTTTAAGGGAAATGTATGTTATTCTGTGAAGTATGAAGCCTCTAGTTGTAAATGTCATAGAACTTACATATAAGTGTAATGGATTCTATTTGAAATGTCATGGATTTAATAAAAAGTGTCCATTATGTTTTTGTGGGAAAATTATGGTTTTTGAGGAAATAACAATTCTCTAATGGGATATATCTCCCTTCTTGTATCAAATTTCATGGACTAAATGGGAAATTATAGATTTAATAAGAATTTTGTATTATTATATCGAAGATTTTTCTTTTCTTAAATATATCTTGCATCTAAAGAGAAATTTCAAGAGTTATTAATTAGAAGAATAATTCTTTTATGAGATTTCTTGGGTTTTTTTATGGGATACGTCAAGGATTTTATGGAAAATGTATTGTTTTTGAGGAAATATGAATCCTCTAATATGAAATGTCATAGATTTATTAAGAATTGACAAGCTTGATATTTTCCATTTTTTTTATGAGATACGATTTTATGGAAAAATTACGTCTTTCTAGGGTGCTTCTCTAATGGTCAATAATATGTAACATGTTCGAGAAGAGGTGACCCAAAATAGCTATCTATCGTCAAAATAGGTATTTCATTTAAAATATACAGTATTTTGATGGTATTATTTTTATAAGCCGTCAAAATAGGAAAACTCTGAATGTTGCCTATCAACACGCATTAAAACGATAAATATATAAATTGGATATTATTTAGCTTATTTCACATTATGTATATTGATTTTCGTATATAAAGAGCTTTTAGATTCTGAGAGGAGCGAGGAGTGATCTTACAATTATGTTTATTTTTTTTATCCTCCAAACAAAATTTCCATCAGATGGAGTGCTTCGATTTCAATATATTATAGTGTCTTAACTTTTACTAAATTGGTTCAAGATGGCACTTTATAGAGGTCATTTTTCGATTTTCTCATTAGTTTTTTAACGCCACGGGAAAAATCACCAACATTTATTTTCTAACACCTTGTTTATCACCGTTATAGAAAAGAATAAAATTTAAAAATTACCTGATTCTCACTAGGTATATTATATATAATTCATGGTTACTTATTAATACATATTTATAATTCATAAATTTTCTTCCATCCCCTCAGAATCGTTTTTTACTGATTGCAATATTTGCATTCAAATCGAGTACTGTAATAATACACTATCTTGTCCGAGGACCGAAGGGACGATGAACAATCTTTCACCACCACCGGACCTACTCCACCTCTCTGCACTTACCCGCTTTTTTAAATTTATTTGTTCTCCGATTAACCATAATTATTACTTACTGTAGTTTTTATTTTTATTAATAAGTTAGTGAACGTCACTGGTAACGAACTTTTCTCGTTACAATGTTATTCTGAAAGGCATATTAAGTGATTCTCATGTCGATACTGACCTTCCTAAGCCTTATATGAATACGCATGTCAAATTTCAACTAAATAGGAAGGGTCATTCAATATTTTCTTTTATTAGTATAGATTAATCCGTTAGGCCTTGGCACTAGGTACGCACTTGTCTCATTTTATGGAGATTCCGTAAGGAGTATTAGGTATTTGTCGTGTAGTTACTGACCTTCCTAAGACCATATGAGCATGTATGCAAAATTTCAAATACCTATCAGGGGTAGTTCACGATATCAGGTATCTGAAGAAATAGGACATTTCATTGTTTTTATATAGAAGATTAATCCGTTAGAGTGTGCCACTAGCAACGCACTGTCGCGTTACATTCTGATCCTGGAAGATATATCGGGTGAATTTCATATAGATACAACTGACCTTCCTAAGACACATATGAATATGTATGCCAGATTTTAAATAAATAGGACGGGTAACACACGTTTCTATAGTTTGTTTTTGTATAAAAAAAAAAATAAATAAATAAATAAATGTAGTGTTTCCGTGGTAACGAACCTCTTCATATCTTCTAGTGATCAAGGAAACATTCAGGGAGATTTCAAAGTTAATACTGACCTTCTTTAGACTCATTTAAAGTACCCATTCAGCTGCTGAATATCCATGTTAAATATCATGTAAATCGGCCAGTGACTGAGATCACTCGTTATTAAGATAACCGCCACTACTTTTTATTATACAGGTTATGTGTTATCAAATGATTCCGTGTCTCGAGACGAACATATTCAAATACAATAATTTTAAATTTATAAAATAATAACATCTGTTTTGCGTTCACTCCTGCTATAGTATTTTTTTATCTAAATCTAAAAACTACACTGCAGTTATACTTCATACATAACATTAAAATACACGCATATTTTAGTAATTATTTTACGATGTCATTGTCATAATATTATTTTTATTTTTCTGAAATATATTTAAATTGATTTTTATTTGAACGCATTTGTCTGAGTTGACTTGAGTGTAAATATAAATTTTGTATATATATATTTATTTATTTCAATGCATTTATTATTATAATATTTGCTTGTAAATGAAACGTTATAATAATAACTAATGTTTTATTTCAAACTTGTACACACTCTTTTTTTTCTTAATAAGTTAGGAAATTATTATAAAGTAATGTTATGAGACTAAAGAGTATAAAGTTATTTGTATTATTATTGAAGCTATTTGCTAACGAAATGGTAGACTATTAAAAACTTTCCAGTCAACAAATGTGTGTCGTTAACAAATAATAACTATACTACCAGTAAGTCGTTATTTATACTTTTTGCCCACCATTCGAAACTATTGTTTTTATTTTAAACGATGACATTATTTTTATATTCTTTCTTTAAATACGGTCCTATTTCAAAAAAAATATTATGCATTTGTCACTTTTTTCAGTTTATGCAGTTTAGTTGTAAGTTACCATTAATCTTCCCTAGATTTAAATTTTAGATTTATTTTAACTATACATTACCACTTAAACGACTAAAAATTACATCAATATTAAGATTATAATGATATTACATTTAACTATTGGTATAATTATTATACTCAACATTTCCAGTTTAAGAGGACACCCACGTTAGGTTGGGCAATTTCCGGAAACGTAATTGGTTGGGGCATCCCAGAGATTACAGGAAATACTTGGAAATAACCGGGAATATTAAAAAATGTACCTACAGTTATAGATTACTATTTATTAAACATTATGTATATAAAAAACGATTATGAGCGAAGACGGTCTATCAAACTATATTATAATAATATTATTTTAAATTACAATAAAATAACTAAAATCGTTATTCTCCATTCTAGTATCTAATTTCATCTAAATTTGAACTTAATATATCTATTAAAAAAAAACTGTGTTAAGGTATATAATTTTTAGATTTTTTGGTTGAACTATGAAATACTCATGAGAAACCTTGTTTTAAATGTTCAATCCTTAGCTATAAAAATCAAATATTAATTTATAAATGCTAAGCTTCAAAATAATTTGAAAATTAATTAATTAAATTAATTTTGTCAAAATTTGAACATTAACGGCTCATAATAAAATTAATGAAAATCTTGTATTTTTAATATTTATTAAGTATTATTATACTTTTGAGGAACCTTAAATTTGAATTTTAAGCTTTTTGACTCAGCAAAAATTGTTTATCGATATTTATCGAAAAAACCACATCATTGTAAAATTAATACATTCATCGCTCCGCTCAGTATCTAAAATGTATTGGAATTTAATAATTTTTAAAATTTTTTTTAACCAATTTAAGCTGTATAATATAAATAATATAATGTACAAGATCATGACGTATTTTATACAGAATTGAGAATATCTTATACTGTATACGTAATATTTGAGTAAAACTATTTTGCACCTACCTATATTATATTATAATTTATAATCAATGGTATGATACGTTAGTAGAATAATATTATTATGATTCAAGTAGGTACTTGCAGACACCGGACAAAATTAATCCAATACAGTGGTGTAACTAATTTGCCTATCTAATACGCCGTGTTATCATAGTCTTTATTAGTATTACTATTTTTAATATTATGTTTAGGCAAACTACTATGAATCACCAAGTTTTTAATGTTATATAAAGTTTAATTATTATAACAATACTGAATACATGTATTTAGTTCTACTCATTATGATAGTCTCATGATGAAAAAAATGTCGATTTAGGTATTAGGTGTAATGTTACACCATTCAGTTATCAGTTAGGTAAGCTATAAAATAATAAAATAGGCTCATGGGTTGAATAATATATATACAATAAAACCAGAAAACAGGAAAAGTGCAATATTTGTTATTGAATAATATGTTACTTCAATTGTAATGCACGTACCTACTGCATTTTGGACGAAATTATAAATTAATATGTAATCATTGCATTTAATAGTTAGGCTTTAGGCACTACATTCCAAATAACTTTGTTTATTAGTTATGTATTCTGAAGTATGTTTAATAATATTATATCATGAGATTAAACTGGAATAAGGAAAAAAGTAATTTTTCAGTGCATAAACTTCACATAATCTAAAATGTCTATTTAAAACCCAAAATTATAAAGAGACATTGATAATATTGCCACCGAAAACAAAGTACTGAATTACGTATTAAGGGTAAATTTCTGAATTTCATAACTTCATAATTATTTGGTTTTGAAATTACGAATAAATAACAATAGTGAAATTGTTTTACCGTTTTCCCTTTATTTTTCGATATTCATAACGACTCGTCGAAATGAATGACCAAAAGTCGAAAAACGACCTACTAAAAGTACCAATTAAATATACATTTTATATTGGTAAATAGATATACATGTACGATGTACCAATTGTGTTTTATATTTTGGTCGAAAAGTTGTTTACCAGAAAAAAAAAAATAATAAACATACCTAATTAGGTACTCATTGTAAAACAAATATCTCCCTTAGTCAACTGTACCATTCAGAATCCAAACATACAAATACAATATACAGATTTAGTGATATTATCCAGAATTAAATATTCGAAATAATTTCACAAATTATATACGGAAGGTAAAATTTTAGAGAACTATATACATATATTTTAGATCTCTTCAAAAAAAAAAAATCCAGTCCAAACATAATTTATAATTATTATAGTTTTATTTAAATATTTATCTTAGCATATTGTGTAAGTACCTTTAAAATTCTATATTATAGGTACTTAATACATAATACATTTTTATTTTATATATATTACATTAACCTAACTTAAAACTAATATTATTTTCTTACTTTTTTCGTCATCTCATCGAATAGAATGTTTGGTATTTGTAACTTCACACTTTGTACTGAATTAAATTCATACACCTCAAGATTACTAATGTAATTCCCAATAAAAACTTTATTAAATTCAGCAATCATCTTGTTTGTAAGTTTCTCGATGTTTTCATCCAAGTCTCTAAAAGTTATAGAAATAGTTATGATAAATATATTTAGCTGAGTGTGTATTTTTTCCATACATTGTTAGTTGTTACCACAAAATGTAAGGCTGCTATGAAATATTGTTTGGAAATAGAATATAAAAGTGCAATATTCTAGATAGTTACAAATGTTCAAGATTTTTGTGTAAGGTAACCATAACTCAAAATAAATTTCTTTAATACATGGTTTAACTTTAGTGGTCCACAAAATTGATTGTGATCTCAGATTAGGAGCTTGGTTTTGACCTTGGATAAGTGGAAAAAGTACCGAAAACATGAAATGCTTATCAATAATAGTTGAAATATTGATATAATGAAGTTGCTTATACAATGCGGTTATATAATATTAAGTACAACAACGTTTATTTTTAACAATGTAATTTCACTCTATCGATAATGTTGAAATAAAAATCAACTTGGATATCCAATATCAATCGCGTTCGTAGGTGGAAATCATACACTGCAGAGATACCGAAAAACTATCTTGTCTTCAACAAGTACCTATAATGGTGTGGATAAGATTTCAAATTCACAAATAAATGTGTTACAAGACACTACTTGAGCTTTAACGCTAACCGAAAAGGAGTATTGGCAGAAACAAAAATATCATGGTTATAAAACCCAAATACTCGTTTAGCTGGAGAACAACAATGGCAATAAAGATGTATAAACAATATAATACAACGCCCTTGAACATTATACTATAGGGTTTTTAATGCGCGATGTATTTACTGTCGACACCGAAGACGATTGTATTATTTCTGTAAGAAAACAACGGACGGTAAAAGCTCGCATTGTAGGTACCTATACGTATAACATAATAAAATATAGCTCGGTATTAGCGTTCGAACATAATGTCATACGCTTTATACTACTCGTCTGGGGACCGACAAATCCTTTCCTTTTATCATCGGACTGATTCCGTTTCACTCGCAGATGATGTATAATTCCGCACGCAAATACAACGACGAGAGTCTTACAACAGTTTCCGACAATAGTCTATGATTTATTCGGGCGATTACCCCGCTTTATTTTGTAATGTTATGTTTACGTTTCATAAAAATTCACCGTCACTTTGTTTTGACCAGTCATAATTCTCGCAAGAAACTAACGTCGGGCAGCTGTTCTTGTCCGCATAGTTTTTGGCGCAGTCTTGTTGCAAAACAAATTTGAATGCACTATTAGACAATAATATAATATAATATTTTATACAAACGGCTCGAGCGCCCATTACGTACCTAACGTACGAATTAATATGTCGGTCGTTGTCCGACCGGACCGGATGATTAATAATACGCCCAGCGGAATACGTAGGTATAACATTATATACGAAGAGGAGAAATGATAAAAATGAACAATATAACAAACGCACGCAGCGTGACGCGTGTTTCTGAAATTAAATTTTTTGCAACGGTATGGGTAGTAGCTACCTGAAAATTACAGAATTTTTTTTCGGTATAGTCGTCGGTTCCGCGCATGATGGTTTTGTGTATGCAAACGTCGTACGGTTTTTTCTAAATCCGTTTACCGTGGTGCAAATAGTGGTCAGCTTGGGGTAGGTATATGTTATGATAATAAAAGATTATAATTTGATTTTTAAAAATAGTTTTTTTAACGCGTATAATTTATACCAAAACACTGTCCGGGCTTACATTCACACGGCTTCTCTCGGTGAATTACAAATAAATACAGGTATAACAGTAGGTGCATTACAATACTTAAGGTACCTTTGTGATACAATTTAAAATAATTTGATTTATTTTACTTGATTACAACAAGTATCATATAATTATATTATACATTTATTCGTTTAAATTGAATACTATAGGTACCTATATGCATTTTAATTTAATTGTATTAAAGTTGGAAATTATTGGAAAATATTCGACTAACTATATAACTAACTATAATAGTCGACTGGTAACTAATTATAATTACGGACACGAAACGTGTTTATGTACTCGTTATTGGGATATATAATTTGCATTCGAATATACATAACTTTGTATCACTTACAATTATGTATCGATGCTATTATGCACATTATTAGTTTCTGATATTATATTGCAGAATATTTTAGGAATACCTAACGTCATTAGCATTGCACCAAATAATGCCGATAATGGATACAGAGTGGAAAACTGATATTAATATAGTGAATATACAGAGTTCATTAACGCCAATTATGAACAAATTGGTCTATATAGACTAATATATTAGTAGAATGTTATGGTAATCCATGAATGAATGATTTCGATTTAAACGTTAACTCATACAATCAGATATCGGACATTTATGACATTTAAATTCGTATTTGCAGTAATTATAATTTATAGCTAAGTATATTATTGCTAATAGTAATATTTTAATATATTTCATCTTTTCCATTAGGTACACGGTTCTTCTTTTAAATATAAGTGGATGAAAGTTAGGCCAATTATGGAAAGGAAAATGCACGCATTTGTGTCACAACCTCTCCAAAGTTTTCCATCCACATTTCTTCATTTCAATACCTATATCACTGGTTCATATCGAACAATCTGTATCTGCCTCATTACTTACGACATTGCCTACAAACATTTTTCACGGGGAGAACTGGAGAAGTTCTTAATTGTTTAAATTCGTTCACATTAAAAAGTACCTATCCTTGCTTTGATTTATCACTGTTGAAGTTACTCAACGACTACCGAAAAAAGCAATCATCTTTTTAATAAATGTAGTGCTTTGCTTATCCTACTTCCATGCTCTGCAGTGGAAATTTTCAATTAATATTTTAATACAGTAACCAAATAAACATTTTAAACTCCCACATAAATAAATAATTCTGAAATGAAATTCCAATATAGGTATATACCTACAAAAATAAGATAGCTCGGACTTATAATCGACAGAGTACTTAGTATTTACAAGGGGTACCCACGTTCATTGATAAATATTGAATCAGCACTTAAAACTTCTTTGCTCATTATATTAAATAAAAATTAAAAATACATTTTCATGTAGGTAGAGGTTATATAGTTATATGTTATATACATTATACTTATATATTAATATGTTTTTAACACATCTGAACTTACAGTATTGCATTCTGGGGACCAGCAAAAATATATCGTCAATATTGCCATTTCGGACACAAAAAAGATTTCAAACTCTTTAACCCCCGTCACGTCTTACAGTCTTACATTTATCTTATAGTTCCTCCTTAGATTTTAAATAAAACACTCTATAATTGTATTTCCTCACCCTTAACACACTAAACGAAGTAATAAAGTTACAATATAAAATATTAAGAAATCTAGTCATGCAAATCCACTGAGTATGGACTTAGTATACAGTAGCTTCCTAAAAACAATTTATGTAGGGACTTCTTAAAATATAATATGTAATTTATGAACCTATAATGGAAAATTAATAATTATGCAAATTAACTTTAGTAATTGTGCCAATAGATTATTTCTATACCCACTAGCCTACTAATCCTTGTAAATAAATTAATCACATTTTCTGGTACTGTTAAAGTATTTATAGGTTGTATATTTCCAAAATATTTAAAAATTCAATTCAATCTCTGAAGAAAAAACCTCATAACTCTAATATTGTGATCGTAAGATGTGTCATGTAAATATTTAAATGTATTTTTGTAGTGGTTATTGGAATTGTTACCCTACCGTCTTTATTCGTAACTAAATATAGAATAAGTATAGTATAATATATAGTACTTTATTAATTATTGGTCAACAAACAACAAACAAAGCTTTAAATATTTAGGAGTCAGTCCTATTTTAGGAAGTAAGATAGAAATGTAGGTACCTACTACCATAGACGGTCAGATAATATACGTAAAAATAATATTAATAGCAGATACATTTTGCATTAAAATGTATACAAATTTTAAAAATGTACTGTAACTAGTCGCCTCTAAAACAATACACAGGCGCAATCCATGTACGCGACTCATAAAAATTATATTGCGGAAAATAAGGATGGGAAAATAAACTGTATTATATACACGTATATTAATGTATGAGTATGATTTTCCTGCACATTTGATACGTTATTTATACGTTTGCAGAAAAAATACAATAATACCAACAAGCAATTGTGGATCCAAGGGGTCTTAAATCCGTTATAGCCCCCCTCCCCCCTTTGGAAATGTTGTATATTATGTAATTGTTTATATAATATATAGTTCAAACGTCTTAAATTCCATTCAAATTAAAAATATAAATAAAATTGTTACTATTTTTATTGAAAGTCATTTATAACATTGTGCATAATCTAGCTTGACCCTCCCGTTTAAGATTTCTAGTCCCGTGCTTGTCTATTGCTTGTCGATTTACAACAGTAAATTATCCTCTTAATTTGTCGTGTATAAATACAAATATTTTTTTTTTTTTGTCAGTAGCATCGAGCCGTAATAATGTAAGAAATCGTTTTTATTTTATGAATTCTTAAGAATTCCGCCGATTTCATTAATTATTAATTAAAATATACTTTTGTAGGTTACTACCAAAATTTGAGTTTACAACTATATTGTATTTCGATAATTGTTGTAAATAATTATAATCTTATGAAATATAATAAAAATTCAATAACACATTAATTGTATTGTGCACTTATTATAATAAAATTACTTTATCAAAGATAATAGTTCTCTTTTGTACGCTTCTTGTTCGTTAGCTCGAGTTCTGTAAGTGTCTTTTGATTTCTCTAAAGCCGTTAATGTAATTTTTAGTTCTTTCAAGATTATTTCGCCGGAAGACTTTTTATTGTTTAATTCTCGTTTTGATTGTTCGATTTTACCGATGTCTGTTTACAGAGAAAAAGATATTTTACAACAAAAAAATTCCAATACAAATTATTATAATGAGTATCACTTTTTGTTTCATCTAATAAATAATAATTGCATATAATACTTCTACAAACTGTTGACAATAAATTGAAGTAATTCTATATAAAACTGTTTTAAAGTTTATGAACAGTTATAGGTATAATTTAAAGTTGATTATCTTTTAAATATGCCAATAATATAAATGTAAATACTTATAAAAGGTAGGTAAAAAATAAATTGACCTAATATTTTTTTTGGCGGACCCATACAAATCTAATACTGTAGAGTTAATTACTTTATTTAATATTTGATTTATATTTCAAATAATTCGATTTCTGTTTATTATAATATATATACCTACTATTTAGGTATGGATTTCGTTTGTGTGTTGCTTACTAAGTAATTGTCTTATCCTTAGATGAAAATAATTTATAATATTATAACAAGTCGATGTTTTAAATGTAATATACAACACGATTCTGATGAATCATTTTATAATTATTGTTCTAAAAAAAAGATCAGACATTTTTTGTTTTTTTTTTTTAAATAATTAGATTTGTACCCACCCAGAAAATATTTTTGTCTCATTTCTTAATCTTTCTAGTTTGTCTGTATTATTTTGATTATTCTATACGACTATGCTTGAACAAAATAAAACACTACAAATACTTATATGTGTTAGATAACTACTAAAAAAACGTGGGTACAATGCGTACGATACGTCGACATTATGTGTAATTTTAGTACATATCTAATATATTGTTTTTTTTTTTTAATTGTCTGTCAATATTGAGCATCAATGTGCTTACGGAATGCAAAGAAAATCAACTCGAATTTATAAGAATAAGTATTATTTTATTTGTTTGAAATTTTGAATAAAAAATTAAATGCGAAAATACGTGTAATCCTTTTCAATCTTTATTCCGTCGTTCAATGTAACGAAAACGTTTTTCAACCAAAACGTAACGATACATATACCGAAAATTACACACTTATTAATACACTGTCGTTGTTCACAAAGATGTTTGAATTAATTAATATCATTAACAATTTATAAGAAAAATAATATTTTATTAAAATGGCAGTATGGCATATCGCGATTTATTACGAAAAAACAAATAATTTAATTTTTTTGTTTTCTTATTATAGTTATATCATAAGAGGTGTATCGCAGTACCTCACTTACAGTAATGTAATATATTTTACACTGCACTTATTTTAAGCTTGCAGTGCTTTTTTTTGTTGAGTAAATGCACACGAAAATAATAAAATGTACTGTTCAATAAACGTTATTAACAGTTATTGATTTATTATGACGTGGAGTAGGTAATCGAGTTTAGTTTTTTAGGTAAATGATTAACTGATTACTTATATTACTTATATACTTCTTCTACCTATTAATATATGCGCTCCGTACATTTTATAGTTTATAATAATTACATTTAAGTGTTTAAGACTTTAAGAGGACGCCACACACATCACATGTGATTTTCTCCGTATTACAAACATACCAAATTTGTGTTCAGCAGTTTCAATTTTGTACAGTTAGCGTGATTTGACATTTTGACCTATAATAAATTATCAAATTTAATTTTAAGAACATAATATTATTATTATCTGTGTTTTCTCGTAGGTTGTTTACGATATGTTAATTTTTAATTATGAGAGTTTTAGAATAACCTATATTCACGATAACTTGCTTGTAAACAAATATATCGTAACAAACCCATGAACATCTCTACAATGTTTATGTTCTTACCATTAATTTTGATAATAGTGTCAATTTACTCTATAATTATTAAAGTTTACTATACAAAATTGAAATATCTGAGAACAAATTCGATATGACGTTATACGAGTTATAAAACGTTATACGTTGACGTCGTACGTTTGTAAGACGGATCAACACGTCATGCGGGTGTGAAGTCCTCACTACCTAACTGAACTTACTCTATAATATGTCCTGTCTCTATAGAAAATCCTATTATAGACTTAAATGTGTTATTTGTATTTAAGCTTAATATCTTGAAACTTTTTGAAGAAGTTTTTTTCCCGTCTCCTGATTTATTCAAATTGTATATACGGTGCATTAATAATACTTGTCACGTATACCTTTAGTTAGTGAGTGATAAAAAAAGTTTTTACGTTAGTTTTAATTTTAATTTTTAACTTAGTTTTTATTATACGGTATGAATGTATTATTTTGAGATAAAATAGATTAAATACATTTCTCGTTACTATTTACAGAATCTAAAAACTATATTTAATATTGCCACACTATTTGCACACACAAATATCATTCACTAGTTTATATAGGTATTAAATAAAATATTGTATAGACTATAAAGATCTGGGAGTACAGTAAGTCGTTTCAGTTCGAAAAAAAAATTGCATTTTGATAGTTTACATTTTAAGTGAATGACATAATAGCATTGTTTTAGAAAAGAAGCCATTTTGGTTTGATCAATTTTTTTCCATCTATGCTTTAAAATATTAGAACATTTAAATGTTAATATTTTCTAATAAATTATGTTTTACCATGACTCACTGTGTGAAATTAATTTGATATGACGTGTTGTTTAGAATAATTTTAAAAGTTGTAGGCGTGTATAATTTATTTATTTTCAATACAAATTCTTACGTCACTTCCTATTGAACTTATAAACGTTATAGTTACGA